>JACEFZ010019449.1:0-17874 GCA_014155875.1 Cepaea nemoralis
CATTTTTAAATTTCTATATCCCGGGGGATTACTCTGAAAAAAGTTTTTTCAAGGGGCAAACTTTTCTGTATACTTTAGTATATTTGGGCATCGTTTTCAAAATTTTAAACCTTTGTCCAAGTTTTGTACCGGCATTGGTTTTAATAAAAAATATACAATCTGTAAGGCATTTTCAAAGTTTTCAAAAAAATAATGCACAATGCATAACATTGTAACTCATCTTTTTTTTGCTTAAGAAGTTCTGTATCATGAAAGTGATTAAAAAGAGTTTTCATTAAATAATGGATGGTTTTGGGAAAGGGGCATTTTTTTTAAGTTATTTTTTTTGTT
Source organism: Cepaea nemoralis (assembly GCA_014155875.1). NCBI lineage: Eukaryota > Metazoa > Mollusca > Gastropoda > Stylommatophora > Helicidae > Cepaea > Cepaea nemoralis. The sequence goes on from JACEFZ010019449.1 coordinate 331, forward strand.
TATGACTTTAATAGAACATTATGACTACTTATATGAATTAACTAATTTCCCCCACCGGGGACTGGGCGAAGCCGGCGGGTCAGGCAGACGACAGACAGACAGAAAAACTCGGAACGGGAACTTATATGACTACTTATAAAAATTTAAAAATGAGATGCTTCCACTGGGAGCTGGGCGAAGCCGGGCCGGGTCCAGACAGCGACAACAAACGACAGACAGACAGACAGGCGACAGACAGACAGAACAGACAGTAGTTCGGTAACGGGAACGGAACTTATATGACTACTATGTGAATTAAATGTGATGCTCCCCACCAGGGACTGGGCGAAGCCGGGCAGGGTCAGGCAGACAGATAGAACAGACAGATAGACAGACAGATAGACAGTCGGGGAACGGGAACTTTATATGACTACTTATATGAATTAAATGATATGCGTCCACACCAGGAGCTGGGCAATGGGGGGCCGGGTCAACAGACAGAAGACAGACAGATAGACAGACAGACAGACGACAGACAACGACAGTCAGTCGTAAGGGAAACAAAAACTTTATGACTACTTATATGAATTAAATGAGTCTCCCCCCAGGGTCTGGCGAAGCCGGCAGGGTCATAGTATATTTTATATATAAATTAGATGGGGGTATGAGTCTGTATGTCTGTATGTCCTTTATACGTTCGCGAACGGCCCATCCGATTGAGATGAAATTTTCTACACGCCTTCCTTTCATTCCAGCGCTGCCAACTGTCGTATTTTTTCTTCTTCTTCTTCCTCCTCCTCCCTCCTCCCACTCCCAAAATACGTGCGTAAATATATGATGATGATGATGAAAGAATCCCCGAACCAAAACGCTGTAGGGAAAGGGAAGAAAATGACGTGACTACACAGAATCGTCACACGGCAATCATCATCAAGTGCCGTGCCGAGCTGGCGTAGGCGTTCATGCTCTCCATATATCTCGGTCTTTGGTTTTCTGGATCAACTCTGCTGCTGATATTCCTCCATGCCACGGCAATATCAATAACAATTCATCTTTTTATGTGTAAGGAAGTTATCTACAGTCGTGTAGAAGGGAAGAACAATCAATGGAAGGACCGAAATCACAGAACCTAGACGAGGTATGAATTCGGAATGGCGACTCCCTCCTCCTCTCTTCTCCTCCTCCCTCTACCTCCTCCCTCCTACATCTCCTCTAACCTCCTCCCTCCACCCTCCTCCTTTTCCTCCTCCCTCCTACCTCTACCCCTCCTCCCCGTCCCGCCTCCTTCTCCCTCTTCCTTCTCCCTCTTCCTCTCCCCTCCTCCTCCCTCCTACTCCCTCCGCCTCCTCCCACCCTCCTGCCTCCTCTTTTTCCCCCTCCTCCCCCTCACTTTCATCCCTCCCCCTCCTGCCCCCCTCCTCCTCCTCCTGCTCCTTTCCCTCTCAACCTCCCTCCTTCACCCTCCTCCTTCTCCCTTCTCTCCCCCTTCCCTCTTCCTCCTCCTCCCCCCTCCTCCCTCTACCCCCTCCTCCTCCCCCCACCCTCCTCCTCCCCCCCCCCCTCCTCCTACCTTCTCCTCCTCTTCCTCCTCCCTTCCTTCCTCCCCTCCCTCTATCTCCTCCCCCCCCCTACCTCCTTCCTCCACCCTCCACCTCCTACCTCCTCCTCCCTTTTCCCCCTCCCCTTTTCCTTCCTCCCCCCTCTTCTCCCTCTTCCTCACTCCTTCCTCTCCCTCCTTCCCCTCCTCCCTTTCCCTTTTCTCCCTCATTCCTCCCTCCTCCTCCCTCCTTCCCCTCCTCCCTCCTCCTCCCTCCTTCTCCCTTCTTCTCCTCCTCTCCCCTCCTCCTCCTACCCTCTTCCTCTTCCCATCCCCCTAATCCTTCTCCTATTCCATCCTCCCTCCTCCCTCTTCCTCCTTCCTCTTCCTCCTCCTCCCTCTTCCTCCCCTCCTCCCTCTCCCTCCTGTTCCTCCTCCATCCTCCTTATCTCTCTTCCTCCTCCTCCTCCTTCTTCCTCCTCCTTTTTCTACTCCCTCCTCCTCCCTCTTACTCCTCCTCCTAGCTCCTCCCTCCTCCTCCTCTCTCCTATTCCCTCCTCCCTTTTCCTCCCTCCTCCTCCCTCTACCTCCTCCTCTCCACTCCTCCTCCTACCCTCTTCCACTTCCCCTCCCCCTCCTCCCTCTCCCTCCTCCACCTACCTCCATCCTCCTCCTAATCCCTCCTCTTCCTTCCTCCCTCTTCCTCCTCCCTCTTCCTCTTCCCTCCTCCTCCTTCTCCCTCCTCCTCCCTCCTCCCCCTCCCTTCTCCCTCCTCTCCTCCCTCTCCTCATCCTTCTCCTCATCCCTCCTCCTCCCTTCTCCTCCTCCTCTCTCCTCCTCCCTCCTCCCTTTTCCTCCCTCTACCTCCTCCCTCCTCTTCCTGCCTCCTCCTTCCTCCACATCCCTCTTCATCCTCCTCCCTCCTCATCATTCCTCCTTCTCCTCCTCCTCCTCCCCCTCCTCCCTCTTCCTTCTACCTCTTCCTCCCTCCTCCTTCTCCCTCCACCTCCTCCCTCCTCCTCCTCCCTCCTCCTCCCTCTCCCTCCTCCCTCCTCCTCCTCCCCCTCCTCCTGCGTTCTCCTCCTCCCTCCTTCTCCTTCTCCCTCCTCCCTCTTACTCCTCCCCCTCCTCCCTCTCCCTCCTCCTCCCCCTCCTCCCTCTTCCTCATGCCACCTCCTCCTCCTCCTTCACCCTCCTCCTCTCTCCTCCTCCCTCCTCCTCCTCCTCCTTCCTCCTCCCTCCTCCTCCCTCCTCATCCCTGTTCCTCCTCCTTCTCCCTCCTCCTCCCTCCTCCTTCTCCTCTTTTCCCCCTCCTCCTCTTAATCCATCCTGCTCCCTCCTTCTCCCTCCTATTCCTTTCTACTCCTCCTCCTCTCTCCGCCTATCTCTTCCTCCCTCCTCCTCCTCCCTCCTCCACTCTCTTCCTCCTCCCTCCTCCTCCCTCTTCCTCCTCCTCTTTCCTCCTACCCTTCTCCTCCTCCCTCCTCCCTCCTCCTCCCTCCTCCACCCTTCACATTCCTCTAACCTCCATCTTCCTCCTCCTCCCTCCTCCTCATCCCTCCTCCTCCCTCCTTCTCCTTCCTCCTCCTGCTCTCTCCTCCTCCTCTCTCCTCCTCCCTCCTCCTCCTCCCTATACCTCCTCCCTCCTCCCTTCACATTCCTCCTCCTCCCTCTTCCTCCTCCCCTCCTTTTCTTCCCTCATCCTCCTCCCCCTCCTTCTCCTCCCTCCTCTCTCCTCCTTCTCCCTCCTCCTTCTCACTCTTCCTCCTCCCTCTTCCTCCCTCTTCCTTCTCCCTCCGCCTCCTCCGTTATCTCACTCTCTCCTCCTCCCTCCTCCTACTCTCTCCTCCTCCTCCCTCCTCCTCCCTCTCCTCCTCCTCCCTCCTCCTCCTGCGTTCTCCTCCTCCCTGCTTCTCCCTCCTCCTCCCTCTTCCGCCTCCCTCCTCCTCCACCCTACTCCTCCCTCCTCCTCCTCCTAATTCCCTCCTCCTCCTCCTATTCCTCCCTATTCCTCCTGTCTCCTCCTCCTCCCTCCTCTCCTCCTCCTCTTCCCTCTCCTCCTCCTTTCTCCTCATCCCTTCTCCTCCCTTCTCCTCCTCCTCCCTTCTCCTCCTCCTCTCTCCTCCTCCCTCCTACCTTTTCCTCCCTCTACCTCCTCCCTCCTCTTCCTTCCTCCTCCTTCCTCCACATCCCTCTTTCTCCTCCTCCCTCCTCATCATTCCTCCTTCTCCTCCCCCTCCTCCCCCTCCTCCCCCTCCTCCCTCCTTCTTCTACCTCTTCCTCCCTCCTCCTTCTCCCTCCACCTCCTCCCTCCTCCTCCCTCCTTCTCCATCTCACTCCTCCCTCCTCTTCCTCCCCCTCCTCCTGCGTTCTCCTCCTCCCTCCTTCTCCTTCTCCCTCCTCCCTTTTCCTCCTCCCCCTCCTCCCTCTTCCTCCTCCTCCCTCCTCATCATTCCTCCTTCTCCTCCTCCTCCTCCCCCTCCTAACTCCTTCTTCTACCTCTTCCTCCCTCCTCCTTCTCCCTCCACCTCCTCCCGCCTCCTCCTCTCTCCTCCTCCTCCCTCCTCCTCCCTCTCCCTCCTCCCTCCTCCTCCTCCCTCTCCTCCTGCGTTCTCCTCCTCCCTCCTCCTCCTTCACCCTCCTCCTCTCTCCTCCTCCCTCCTCCTCCCTCCTCCTCCTCCTTCCTCCTCCCTCCTCCTCCCTCCTCATCCCTGTTCCTCCTCCTTCTCCCTCCTCCTCCCTCCTCCTCCTTCTCCTCTTTCCCCCCTCCTCCTCTTAATCCCTCCTGCTCCCTCCTTCTCCCTCCTATTCCTTCCTACTCCTCCTCCTCTCTCAGCCTATCTCTTCCTCCCACCTCCTCCTCCCTCCTCCACTCTCTTCCTCCTCCCTCCTCCTCCCTCTTCCTCCTACTCCCTCCTCCTACCCTCCTCCTCCTCCCTCCTCCCTCCTCCTCCCTCCTCCTCCCTTCACATTCCTCCACCTCCCTCTTCCTCCTCCTCCCTCCTCCTCATCCCTCCTCCTCCCTCATCCTCCTTCCTCCTCCTGCTCTCTCCTCCTCCTTTCTCCTCCTCCCTCCTCCTTCCCCCTATACCTCCTCCCTTCTCCCTTCACATTCCTCCTCATCCCTCTTCCTCCTCCCCCCTCCTCCTCTTCCCTCATCCTCCTCCCCCTCCTTCTCCTCCCTCCTCTCTCCTCCTCCTCCCTCCTCCTACTCTCTCCTCCCTCCTCCTCCCTCTCCCTCCTCCTCCCTCTCCTCCTCCTCCCTCCTCCTCCTGCGTTCTCCTCCTCCCTGCTTCTCCCTCCTCCTCCCTCTTCCTCTCCCTCCTCCTCCACCCTACTCTCCCTCCTCCTCCTAAATCCCTCCTCCTCCCTCCTATTCCTCCCTATTCCTCCTGTCTCCTCCTCCTCCCTCCTCCTCCCTCCTCTTCCCTCTCCTCCTCCCTTCTCCTCATCCCTCCTCCTCCCTTCTCCTCCTCCTCCCTTCTCCTCCTCCTCTCTCCTCCTCCCTCCTCCCTTTTCCTCCCTCTATCGCCTCCCTCCTCTTCCTTCCTCCTCCTTCCTCCACATCCCTCTTCCTCCTCCTCCCTCCTCATCATTCCTCCTTCTCCTCCTCCTCCTCCCCCTCCTCCCCCTCCTCCTCCTCCTCCCTCCTCCTTCGACCTCTTCCTCCCTCTTCCTTCTCCCTCCACCTCCTCCCTCCTCCTCCTCCTCCTCCCTCCTCCTCCCTCTCCCTCCTCCCTCCTCCTCCTCCCCCTCCTCCTGCGTTCTCTTCCTCCCTCCTTCTCCTTCTCCCTCCTCCCTCTTCCTCCTCCCCCTCCTCCCTCTCCTCCTCCTCCTCCCCCTCCTCCCTCTTCCTCATGCCTCCTCCTCCTCCTCCTTCACCCTCCTCCTCCCTCCTCCTCCTTCCTCCTCCCTCCTCCTCCCTCCTCATCCCTGTTCCTCCTCCTTCTCCCTCCTCCTCCCTCCTCCTCCTTCTCCTCTTTCCCCCCTCCTCCTCTTAATCCCTCCTGCTCCCTCCTTCTCCCTCCTATTCCTTTCTACTCCTCCTCCTCTCTCCGCCTATCTCTTCCTCCCTCCTCCTCCTCCCTCCTCCACACTCTTCCTCCTCCCTCCTCCTCCCTCTTCCTCCTCCTCCCTCCTCCTCCTCCCTCCTCCACCCTCCTCCCTCCTCCTCCCTTCTCATTCCTCCACCTCCCTCTTCCTCCTCCTCCCTCCTCCTCATCCCTCCTCCTCCCTCCTCCTCCTTCCTCCTCCTGCTCTCTCCTCCTCCTCTCTCCTCCTCCCTCCTCCTCCTCCTCCCTATACCTCCTCCCTCCTCCTCCCTTCACATTCCTCCTCCTCCCTCTTCCTCCTCCCCCTCCTCCTCTTCCCTCATCCTCCTCCCCCTCCTTCTCCTCCCTCCTCCTCCTGCGTTCTCCTCCTCCCTGCTTCTCCCTCCTCCTCCCTCTTTCTCCTCCCTCCTCCTCCACCCTACTCCTCCCTCCTCCTCCTAATCCCTCCTCCTCCCTCCTATTCCTCCCTATTCCTCCTGGCTCCTCCTCCCTCCTCCTCCCTCCTCTTCCCTCCTCCACCTCCCTCTTCCTCCTCCCTCCTCCATTTAGGATAGACAGACAGACAGACAGATAGTCGGGAACGGGATCTTATATGACTACTTATATGATTTAAATGAGATGCTATCCACCATGGGCTGGGCCGGGTCAGACAGACAGACAGTCAGACAGATAGATAGATAGATAGATAGATAGACAGACAGACAGACAGACAGACAGACAGACAGACAGACAGACAGACAGACAGACAGACAGTCGGGAACGGGAACTTATATGACTACTTATATGAATTAAATGAGATGCTCCCCACCAGGAGTTGGGCGATGCCGGGCCGGGTCAGACAGACAGATAGATAGTCGGGAACGGGAACTTATATGACTACTTATATGAATTAAATGAGATGCTCCCCATCAGGGTCTCGGCGAAGCCGGGCCGGGTCAGACAGACAGACAGACAGACAGATAGTCGGTAACGGGAACGAGAACTTATATGACTACTTATATGAATTAAATGAGATGCTCCCCATCAGGGTCTGGGCGAAGCCGGGCCGGGTCAGACAGACAGACAGACAGACAGACAGACAGACAGACAGACAGACAGACAGACAGACAGACAGACAGACAGACAGACAGCAGACAGATAGTCGGTAACGGGAACGAGAACTTATATGACTACTTATATGAATTAAATGAGATGCCCCCCACCAGGGTCTGGGCGAAGCCGGGCCGGGTCAGCTAGTATATATATATATATATATATATATATATATATATATATATATATATATATATATATATATATATATATATATATATATATATATATATATATATATATATATATATATATATTGTGATCACCTGATGCGATACAAGATTGTGATGCGACTCTAGATAAAAGTGCCACCAAAATTGGTTGTAGAATTTGGAAGTACCTACGTTCATCGCCCAGGATATTTTTAAAACAGTTAGGAAGTTTAAGTATTGAAATAGGGTCGTGATTGAATTAACTGTAAGTTACCCCAACAGTAATTAGAGTAGTATTTTTCAGCCAAAAGTAACATAAATCTGTTCTCAACTGTCAAGTTGCTGTGATTAACTCTAGATGTAGTTGAATGTATAGTTACAAACATTTCAGGATTAATCTGGAGTTGTCAGGAAACAGGTGATACATAGTTTATAGGTGCAGACGAGATCAGAAATAAACTGAGGCTGTCAAGGAACAAAAGCAGATACCAAGGCTGGCAGATTTATAATAGTGGGAAATGAATGAACTAAATAACCGAGCATTAACCTTATATTAGGTCGTGGCGAGCTAAAATAAACTGATAGAGATTAATTAAATATGCAGATTAGCCAGGCTGCGTGCAGTGAGCTGATTGGAGATTTTCCCCACGCGGCGTTGCGGGAGGACAAGTCCGCAGGACGGAGCCAACCATGGTAGAAGTGATATATACGAGAGAATCCAGTCAGTTGGAAGAGTGTGGAACAAACAAGAGTACGGTTTAGCAGCAGGGCTCTTTTGAGCCGAGGGATGGGCTATCGCTCAGCCCAGGAGGTATGAGTGCGGAACTTCGGCGATGGTGATGTCCATATCCCAGGCTGTTGAGTGTCCAGGACGATGAGGAGGTGGCATTGAAGACGGAATAGATGCACATACCAAAGTTCCGTCTAGATCACCGAGACAAGCAGATGATCAAGGAACTATGGACCATTTATTCCAGGTAAAATAGGCCTGAATAGATGGAACGCAAATTCCGAGGATCACAAAATGGCGTGCAAGCCATTTGAGAAGGACTGTTGGCTAAGGAAACCGCTCATGAGCCGCCGTAGATGGCTAAACGTCACATAGGACAAACAATAACCAGAGACACCGCGGTTGGAATCACACGGGAGACTAAAGTCAAACATGACTGGAAGAGTCAAGTGGGATCCACAAAAAGTGATTGATTGGGCAGAGACAAATGAAACCCAGAAGGACAACCAGATCAACTAGATGACAGAAACGAAAGTAAGTTTACATAAGGCATTGTTAGAATGTTCGCTAGATTATAATAAGGTACCTTAATTTAGAAAGCTATTGCAAACTACCGTAGGTGAACTTACCAAGTAATCATGAACAACCGATAAATGATAGGGCTGAATGCGACGTCCTGCAAAGGACCCACATCTAACTAGCTAGCTCCACCGATGAGTCTCCACCTTGACGTGGTGGGGGAGCTTGCGTGTCCCATCGACCCCATTTGCTTGCTGATGGATGAAAAACTACATATCGGACAGCTTATGGGATAGGGACCAGACTAAGAGAGACACAACCTGCTGCTCTGCAGGTGAGACTGAGGATAGCAGTCTAAAATTTAAATCAGGCGCACGAAGAAAGAAGTTCTTGGTCCGGACAAAACACTAAAGGCTCCATGTCGAGGGCTGTGGCTGAACGCCTCTAAGCCACAAACCCTCGGACCTGAGAGCCGGGCCGATAGCCACCTTTCGAAAAATAAAGGCGTGATACTGCGCAAGCTACATGCCCAGGTCTGATAGAAGTTCGAAGGCTCTCAGCTGGGGGATATGAGAGATTCCCGGATGAGAGGGCCAGGCCGTTTCTCGTTCACCGCAGCACGAAGGTAAGGTGCTGAGCCGGCAGCACAAGTAGCCTACCTCGAGAGCAAGTACAAACAGTCAAAAAAGTGCCCCAGTCGAAGAAAATGGCTGCGAAAACTGTATCTAACTCATAGAGAGTGTAGACAAAAGTGGAAAAAAGTCTCAATGACGCAAAATGGAAGGCACGGCGAGCGAACCTATTGCGTGGTCCGAAGTCAAAAGCAAAAGCTTACAGAGTGCGTGTCACTTGCAGTCTGACCGTCCCTGGTGTGTGCTTGAGCGATCAGTGGCAAACGAGTTGCCCAACACATGGAAGTGAGGAACTAAAGCAGCCATGAGCAGGACGTGGCAACTCCTCGGGTGAGCCCAGTAACATAGCAATATGTGCCGGCTCTGCAATTATGGAAGCCTCCTTGGATAGCGAGGGAATGCTCATGGTTTGCCCCTGCCTTCCCATGAGGGCCGACCACGATGTCGTTCATCGTTCTATCTTGACCAGCTGAGATGTTAGCGACATCACAACAGTCCAACGTGCCTCGAAACCAGAGGAAGGCTAACCTCATTAAAAATGCCCGCTGAAGTCGAAAGTGTCGTCCTACGGGTGGCAAACTAAAAATTGACACTACGCAATAACGTCCGAGTGAATTGCCTCGTCCGAATGTCTCTCGTGCTAGGAACAGCTCTGACTACCTAGTTTCCGAATGCCGCTCTTGTTCGGAACAGCTCTGACTGGGTAGTTCTCCGAATGTCTGTTGTGCCTGGAAAAGCTCTGATGGGCGCAACGACAAGCACATGTCCGAAAACTCGCTGAGTGGATGCCGTCTGCAAACCTATCTGGTTTGTGCGGGAATGACCCGGGGAAACGAAATGACCAATATATTGAAGTGAGGATTTAAAGCAGCCATGAGCAGGACGTGACGATCTCCCTCGGTGAGCCCAGATCCAGGGCGTTATGTGTCGGCCCTGCAACTATGGAAGCAACCTTGGATGGCGGAAAATGCTATGGACTGTCCCTGCCTTCCTTTGAGGGATGACCGTTGTCCTCGACCGTTCAACCTTGGCCAGCATGGTTGAAGATCGCACCACAAAAGTGAGAGTCTCCCAGGAATGCTACCTGGTCAAAAAAGCACGCTAAAGTCGATGTGTTGGCCTACGGGTTTCGGCCCAAGGGCGCATAACAGACACACCGCAATCACATCTGAAAAAACACTCCGGATGAACGAAAAGAAGAAGAAGAACTAGCTAGCTAACTATAATAGCAGTCTAAACAAGGAAGCATTGGCAAACTACTGAACGTTAACCCGCTAAGAAATCACGATACGGCAAATATCAGGATTGAATGCGACGTCCTGCAAATGACAAATATCTAACTGGCTGAGCTAGAGTGACAGGAGTTAAATTAATCGATTAGATGGGCTGAGTGTAGATATGATATATATATATATATATATATATATATATATATATATATATATATATATATATATATATATATATATATATATATATATATATATATATATATATATATATATATATATATATATATATATAAGATGTGCAATTCGTTATACAACAATTATATGCACTAGCAGGCTGGTATCTGATTGAAAAGAGCATAACAGATCTGGGCAATATCGAGGCAAAGAGACACCCTCTTCAGACTTAAACTAACACAGCAGACGGGCAGAAGAAAGTACGAAGGTACTCGCTACCACTAGGTCAACCAGACAATACAAAAGATGTGGACGGGCCACGACAAGTAATTACAACCTCGGCCAGAAACGACGGCATGGGATGGAATGCATGTCTTTTGTCCGATTAGACAGAGGTGAAGCGGGGTCAGACACTAGGGCTACTAATTTAGGGCGGAATATAGGTTGACCTTGCGAGTGAGTTCGGTGAGTTCGGATCTACACAAAAATCAGGGGAAAAGGCTTAAGGTACCGTTCAGAAGTATTAGGCAGCGTGTCGGGAAATAGGCGATTATAGTTGTAGTTAAATATATGTAGACGATAGATTGCTGTGTTTACAATATTGTTGTTAATTTATGTTATGGCTAAGATATGTATAGTAATAATGGGGATACATAATAAAGATGTTGCTGATAAGGCTTAATACTAGTATAGATTAAAAAAGCAATAGATGCTAGGGACTATGCAGGTAGTGAATAACTAAGGTTTATTTTGATATAACACTCACGGGTATTGTTTTATCATGTTTCAGGTATTACCTGGGTAAACTGGAGATACCTAAACATACAGGGCATATCTAAATAAACAGATATTCATCCTAAAAAGATGGATGGGAGTGACTTGCCTCCCTGAGTTTTCAATGGGTTATAAATGGATAAATGGACTACTAATAAGACTGTCTAATGGTCGCTACGAAATAGACGACGGCCGGCGTAATTCCTAGCTTTAACTCTTTGCTTCATGCGGTTAGTAGGTGGTCATGGGTAGCATTTCCCTAACATCCACTTGCATAGCCTACTATATTATCTACCTCTCCCTTGTGAGGTCATGCATTATTGTATTGTTCTGCATTGGTTATACGTTATGTGTCTGTAATTGATGAAACGATCACCTTACTTGTTATGTCGAAGATTGTCACTCTGTTACAGTTCAGAAGGAAATAAATATATGTTTGAATTACCTTTCATTTCGACTTGCCAGTCTGAGGTTATGTAGGTTAGAGTAGTTTAAAGACCTCGCGAGGTGGGCTTTACATCTCTTCTATAACCTGACAGCATACACCGCAGAACATTGATAGTGCAATAGTATAATTAACTATTGTTCTCACGCCGAAACACGCACCTAAATCTGTCCTATCCCTTCCTCTCTTCCTTTATCTCCATCATCGTTCTTCTCTCTTCTTGCTTCATCATCCCTTGTTACCAAAGATAGTGCTTTGCGAGCAGGGAACGAGTCGAGGAGCAACGGACCCTAAATCTGTCCAATACCTTCGTCTCCTACTTTATCGTCATCATCTCCGTCTCTCTCTCTCTCTCTCTCTCTCTCTCTCTCTCTCTCTCTCTCTTTCTCTCTCTCTCTCTCTCTCTCTCTCTCTCTCTCTCTCTCTCTCCTTATTACGAAAGATAGTGCGTTGTAGTAGGCAGAGTTCGACTGAGGAACGACCACTTAGGCTTCACACTATTTCAATCATTTCCCTCAAAATCCTCTTCTTTCCCTCCTCTATCTCTCCCCTCCCACCATCTCTCTCCTTCTCTTCTATTTCTTCTTCCAATTACAAATGGCGTCGTCGAGCAGAGATTTGTTTCCAGAATATTCTCGGGTTGCCATTGTAGTCCAGGAGTTCCCAGAATATTCCATGTGAACTTTGTCTCTGCAGTATAATGTTATAATATATGGTAAGATAGTATACATAGATTTATGTCGCTTACAGCCAGTAGTTTGTTTTTGCCGGTTCGATAGTTGTCGAAGTAAGTGCTCCTTTACTAGGCTACTTATCTCATAGCTGGTAGGTAAATTGTCTGAACTATCTGTCGGCGAGGTCTCTACTAAGTCTTTCAGTTAGAGACTCTTGTGCATAGTACACTTGCCAATCCGCCTCGCTAAAAGATCATCGAACAAACCCAACATGCTACAAAATACCCAGGGAGGGCCAACTAAGAAGGAGAGTCAGCGCAGCGGAATCTGTCCAAAATGAGCTAAAAGAACAGCTGAGCAGTGCAAGTCAACATAAGGGTGGCCTTATCTTTTCACCGATAGAGGACCTAGTTCCTAATGTCAGTGCACGTTAAAGACTAACTCACTGATTAAAGGGTGTTAGGATAACATACCCCACCGCTATGTACAGGTCACCCTTATTCGTCCAGGAAATCAGAGACATGCTTGATGACAGGGTATGGCAAGTGACACCCAGAGCCATGTGTCAGAGTCTAGAATAGTGCAGTGATGCAGGGACATCGTTACGCCCGCCAGGCGACTTAGTCCCCAGCAGGGATGCCGTAACTTCGTTACGCCGCCAGGCGAGTAGTAGTTACCTGCCTCCGAGGTTGCTGGCTGACGAGACGGCCAGCGGTCAGGCAAGGACGCACGCATGCCTCGTGAAGCCACTTCAGGTGGGGAGGCAAGTTGCGAGCTATAGGCAGACAGCTCTGGGACGTCGACACGACTGGACGCATGATGAGAGAAAGGCGTTGTGTGGTTTCTGTGCCTGAAAGTCGAGTGTCTGGACATCTTGAGAGATAGACTGTGAGCTATATTGTGTATGTAAGTGTACTGAAGTATCAAGTATATCTTGTAGTGATCATCGTACTGTATATGATCTGTAAATAAATCCATTGAACGTTGTGTCGTTGAGTCTCAAGTCGAATCACATTGTACTTGTACTGTCTCACATGTGTTAGGTTAACGAGCCAGGTTTAAGACCCTGACATGTGTGGACGTGGTGGCATTCGTCCGGCTTTGAAATTAACGTGTTTATGTAATTAACGGTTAAAACTAGAGTTTGTGAACTTAGAATTTTTGTCAAACTTTATTGTACATGTAAATGTGATCGTGGAAGGCTCATTTAGATATATTACTACATTGTTTAAACATGGAGACTAGTTGTAAACGTACAGTGCATACTTATTGTTTGATCGTGTAAACGTGTAAAACATTTGTGATTGTTGAACTTGTCACCGTTTTGACCTTGTCGACATTGTGATCTTGTCGCCATTGTGACCTTGTCGCCATCTTGTAAACTTGATGTCTATGTCCTTACTGAATGTCATCCTAATGTAAGTGATGTGTCATCAATGTTGTAGAGTATTGAGATATATGTAGATTGTCTTTGTGAATTGAGTTGTGGAAAGCAGAAAGTTTTGGAAAGAAAGTAACTTGTTGTTTGAAAAAAAAAATTGTTGACTGAAAAATTACGACCTACAATTATACTCAACGCCATACAAACCTAATCAAAACTTAGTGACAAGCAGGCACACCACATCAAATAGACGCTAATTTATTTCCTCCAAAAACAAAGCAGGTTTTCCGTACCATCTGAAACCCTTGCCCGTAGAGGTCATTTGTGTTTCGAAGTAGCGACCCTACAGTTCCTAGCCCGATTTCCAACCGTTCTTCACCGCATCCAGGGCACTTGAGTATATTTTTCTTTTCATATACTTTAGGATGCAAATTTAGGCACGTATTGTCAATAGAACACAATTGTAAATTGTTTACTTTACTAACCACTTATAACAATTTGTGTGGCTGGTATTTCATTTGCATTTTCCATCATGTCTTCATTAAATGATTTCATCGATATGGGATTAAAGCTACAGTTAACAGGAGACGAACTGACAAAGTGGAGTGAAAGGACATACTCTGAATACCTCCTAGTACAGGAAACAGCTAATGAACGCGATGAAAGAGCAGCTGAAAGAGCTTTAACGCAGGCAGAGACTGAAAAAGCTACAAGGCAAGCAGAGGCAGAAGCCGCAGCAAAACAAGCAGAACTGTCTGCTAAGACAAAACAAGCTGAGATAGATAGTGAACTTAAGAAAGCAGAAATAGCAGCTCAGAGTAAGAGAGAAGAACTGGAGTTACAGTTAAAGATGAAACAACTTGATACTGAGACTGCCATTAACAAAGAGTGTAAGAAATCTGAGAGACTGGAGAAAGAAAACCAGTACAAGAAATATCAAGGTATTGTACGTAATTATACCTCGGGTGACTGCATCGCAGCCTTTACCGAAAATTTTGAGACTTTAATGGAACATTACCAGGTTCCACTGTCTGAATGGAATATTATTTATATGAGGAGTTTATCAGGGGAGCCTCTTAAAGTCATTGAGACCATCCCCAAAGACCTCAGAAAAGATTACCATTATCTGAAAGCAAAGATTATGGCACATTTTATGTTAGATGAGGCTGAACAATGAGAGAACAATTCAGCAAGTTGAGCCCAAAACCGACTCAAACGTTCTCTGATTACCTCTGCTTAGTCCGAGATATATTTACCAAATGGACTTCAGCAGCTAAAATTGATAAGAACTATCAAAGATTAGAAGATCTAATCATCAGAGATAAAGTCATTTCATCCATTCCATCAGCATTTTCAAAATTTTTGCAGGAGAATGAATGCACAAGTGTAGATGAGATTGAGAGACGTGGGTCGGCTTATTACACAGCCAACAAACATTGTTTTGCCAGTGAAGCTACTGACATAAATTTTGTAGCATCGGCTAACTATGACAAACCCTATAGTAGGCAGAAACCTCAGAGGGCTACATCTGAGAAGTATAATCACTGTAAATATTGTAAAATTTCACACCATCAAGGTGAGATGTGCGACAAGAACCCTGCATATAATACTTATCTACAAAACATGGTAAACAGACAAGATAAGGAGCGTAGATCCTTCAGAAATTTGCTTAAATGTTTCCTCTGTAAGGCGTACGGACATTATCGCCATGATTGTAAAGGTAGGCAAATGACCAACAAAGCAAATGCCGCCTTGTTTGACAGTTCATCGTCAGATGAAGAACAATCAGAGAAACATCCTGTGAACTCAGCACAGGCTTTTGATATGTTTAACGCAAATAAATGTACTGTTTGTAACACCTTTTATGAAGATGGCATTTTAACATGCGGCCACTCCATTCCTATTGCCAATGAAGAAGCTAATTTGGTAGTAGATTCCAAAGGCAGGATAAACATACATCACGGATATATGAATGGCAAGTCTGCTACAGTCCTTCGAGACACAGGAAGCTCACTTATTGGTCTGAAGAGAACGTTCATAATACCTACAGACTATACAGACAGGCACGTAACATGCAGAACATTCTCAGGCAATATTGAAAAGTACCCACTAGCATGGGCATATATTGAAACACCTTTCCTCACTGGGAAAGTAAAGTGCGCTGCATTAACAAACCCGGTGTGTGATATTATAATTGGAAATTTACCAGAGGTGAATGATAAACCTCATGACATAACATCTCTTTGTATTGATGATAGCATAACATCACCATCAAATGTCATCATTGATAATGTTACACCACCTAATGAATGTATGGTAGCTAATGTAGCACTAAGATCTCATGACATCATTGATAAC
The DNA here is from genome assembly GCA_014155875.1 of Cepaea nemoralis. Lineage (NCBI taxonomy): Eukaryota > Metazoa > Mollusca > Gastropoda > Stylommatophora > Helicidae > Cepaea > Cepaea nemoralis. Next base: position 16,062 of record JACEFZ010019449.1, read on the forward strand.
ATTATTTCATCACCATCTGATATCATTGAATGTGTGAACGCAGTAACCAGATCTACTGCTAGAGTGCAAGATGAAAGTAATCAAACTGAGGCTATACAAATGCTTAGCCCAGTACCACTACCTACTAACACCATGAAGGAGACTTTTGTAACAGCTCAAAAAGCTGACTCTTTATTGTCAAAATATTTTAATCTGATCGGCCAAAAGCCAAAGGTAACCAAGAATGCAAAATGGCATTTTGCTGTGAAAAATGGTATCCTCACTAGGTATTATACCAGAGGTGACAACACAATAGAGCAAACTGTTTTGCCAACTAATTATCGTAAGCAAGCCTTACATCTTGCCCATGATATACCTCTTGCAGGGCATATGGCATACGCTAAGACCATATCAAGATTATTGACACAGTTTCGTTGGCCCAAATTTTGCAATGACATTAAACTATATTGCAGAAGTTGTGACATCGTTAGTATTTCTCGTTAGTATGAAGAAACATCAAGCGATGACGCTAAGAAATAGAATAATTATTGTAAAATATTATATTTCATAAATTTTGAAGTTATTCCCCTTTCATTTAATTGTTATTACATCATTACACAAAGGGCCATAATGTGAAATGTATACGGTAATGTGTTGTATATAAATAGCCATGTCGTTGCCAGATTGTTAACACACCAGGAAGCCATCTACTGGGCATGGTAGAGAGTTACCGACATTGCAGACCAACACGAGAGCTCCTGGCCAAATGAGGTCAGGGTTTGAGCGTTTAATGCGACTTATGTAAAGCCGTATTTCGGTCTAGCCAGATGGTTTTTGTTTCAGAAACCATATTATTACGTTCTTTTTAAAGGCTGCGAGGTAGATGCGTGAAGCTGGTACTGCCGATCTGACTGGGTCAATAATGCAATTGAGGTAATCAGCCATCGAGAGGATGACACCTGACAAGTGTTAAAGGTTGAACACCACATGTCGTTGAATACAACTTCCATTTCTTATATATTTATATGTCAAGATGTGTATTTCTATTTATTCTGATACCAATGTATATAACAGCGGAAGGGTCGACTCTGACAAGGTTAAAATATTAACCCAGTATGTACATATATTATGCATGAAAGATGACATCTTTTATGGAGTTGCCTGGGGGAGCATGTCAGAGTCTAGAATAGTGCAGTGATGCAGGGACATCGTTACGCCCGCCAGGCGACTTAGTCCCCAGCAGGGATGCCGTAACCTCGTTACGCCGCCAGGCGAGTAGTAGTTACCTGCCTGCGAGGTTGCTGGCTGACGAGACGGCCAGCGGTCAGGCAAGGACGCACGCATGCCTCGTGAAGCCACTTCAGGTGGGGAGGCAAGTTGCGAGCTACAGGCAGACAGCTCTGGGACGTCGACTCGACTGGACGCATGATGAGAGAAAGGCGTTGTGTGGTTTCTGTGCCTGAAAGTCGAGTGTCTGGACATCTTGAGAGATAGACTGTGAGCTGTATTGTGTATGTAAGTGTACTGAAGTATCAAGTATATCTTGTAGTGATCATCGTACTGTATATGATCTGTAAATAAATCCATTGAACGTTGTGTCGTTGAGTCTCAAGTCGAATCACGTTGTACTTGTACTGGCTCACATGTGTTAGGTTAACGAGCCAGGTTTAAGACCCTGACACCATGCAAAGTATAAGAACACAATTCCTACAACCCAACATTTAAATGAGGCCGAAGGTGTGGCTGTCCGGGGAATGAACTTCGCTGACTCTTTTAGGGAACATTTCTGAAGCTGTTTAGGTGGTAGAACTCAACACGTCTAGTGGCAGGGTTT
>JACEFZ010019450.1:0-17254 GCA_014155875.1 Cepaea nemoralis
AAAGGAAAAAAAACACATTGGGGGGCCCCCGATGAAATCACAATAGAAGAATTAGAAGTATTGGGAGAATTGGAGTAGATATATTAACCAAAATGATGAATGATATTTACAGCAGTGGATATTTACCCAGTGATATGCTGAAATCTGTATTTATAGCTATACCAAAAAGACCAGGAGCAATTGATTGTGAAGATTTTCGTACAATTAACCTTATAAACCATATCACTAAGCTTCTACTCAGAATCATAATGAGAAGAACCAAAAAGAAAATAAAAATGGAAATTAGTGAAGAACAGTATGGATTTGTGGAAGGAAAGGGCACAAACAATGCAATTTATACATTGCGGACACTAATAGAAAGGTCAATAGAGAAACAGAGGGACATATATTTGTGCTTCATAGATTATACTAAGGCATTTGATAAAGTAAAACATGATGAACTGATTAAAATGTTGGAAGATATCAACACTGATGGAAAAGATTTAAGAATAATAAAGAATATTTACTGGAACCAAGTAGCAGCAATTAAATGGGAAATAAAGAGGGTAGTTACGAACAGATAAAGCTAGGAGTACGACAAGGGTGTGTCTTGTCACCAGATCTTTTCTCCCTGTATAGCGAAGTAATAATGAGAGAGATCAAAGAGATGCCAGGAATACTAGTTGGAGGTTATAATATAAATAATATACGCTATGCAGATGACACAGTATTGGTGGCGGATAATTCAACAGACCTACAACAATTATTAGACGTTGTAGTAACAGAGAGTGCAAGGAAAGGACTCAACTTGAATATCAAGAAAACAGTAACAATGGTAATGTCAAAGAAAATGGTGACACCAAAATGTGACATAGAAATAGAAGGGAAAATCCTTAACCAAGTTGATAATTTTAGATACCTAGGGGCATTTATAACATCAGATGGAAGATGTACAACAGAGATTAGGAGCAGAATAGGGCAGGCAAAAGCCGCATTTCATAAAATGAAGAGTATCTTATGCAATAAGTCACTGTCACTAATTGTAAGAAAGAGAGTGCTGAAATGCTATGTAGAACCAGTTTTGCTGTATGGCAGTGAATCTTGGAATGTAAATGAACAAATTAAGAAGAAATTAGAAGCAACAGAGATGTGGTTCCTGAGACGAATGTTGCGAATTCCTTGGACTGCCAGAGTAACTAACGATGACTGCCTGAAACAGGCTAATGAAACTAGAACATTATATACAACAATAAGACAGAGACAAACAGCTTTCCTCGGTCATGTGATGAGAAGAGAGGCATTGGAGAACATCGTAACAACTGGAAAGATCGAGGGGAAGAGAGGCAGAGGTAGACCAAGAGAAGTGATGCTGGATGGATTGAGACGGTGGCATGGAGGAATATCAGCAGCAGAGTTGATCCAGAGAACCAAAGACCGAGATCTATGGAGAGCCATGAACGCCTACGCCAGCCGGCACGGCACTTGATGATGATGATGAACTGCGCTTATGACTTTGGGCACGACATATTTTGTGCCCAGACACTGATAAACAGGCATCTGAACTTAAGTAACTGGTTATGAAGAATAGTTACAATTGTAAATTAATTACATTAATAGCGATTTTCGAAATTGATTTAAAATGTATTATTAAATGAACTTTTGATTTTAAACCAAAAGATGACTGCAGTGTAGTACTGACACTGACTGCCATTAAAGTTGTAGAATTTTGTTGACGAAAGTTAAGAAAGGTAAGAATGATATTGCACGACTTTTATAATTTTACTAGCTGACCCTGCCCGGCTTCGCCCAGTCACTGGTGGGGAGCATCTCATTTAATTCATATAAGTAGTCATATAAGTTCTCGTTCCCGTTACCGACTGTCTGTCTGTCTGTCTGTCTGTCTGTCTGTCTGTCTGACCCGGCCCGGCATTGCCCAGCTCCTGGTGTGGAGCATCTCATTTAATTCATATAAGTAGTCATATAAGTTCCCGTTCCCGTTACCGACTATCTGTCTGTCTGTCTGTCTGTCTGTCTGTCTGTCTGTCTGTCTGTCTGTCTGCCTGACCCTGTCCGGCTTCGCCCAGTCCCTGGTGGGGAGCATCTCATTTAATTCATATAAGTAGTCATATAAGTTCTCATTAAATTCATACAACAACAAAAGTAACTTAAAAGAATGTCCTTCCACACACCATCCATTATTTTTAATGAAAATGCTTGCTAATCACCTGCATGACTACAGTAACTTCTTAAGCAAATAAAGATGAGTTACAATGTTATGCATTGTGCATTATTTTTATGAAAACTTTAAAAATGCCTTACAGTTTGTATCATTATTTATTATAACTCATATGCCGGTACATAACTATGGACACAGAGTTTATAAATCTTTGAAAACGATGCCACAATATGACTATAAGTTATACAGAAAAGTTATGCCCCTTGAAATAACTTTTACGGAGTTAGGTCCCCTGAAATATATGAAATTATAATGAAAAATGAAAAATGAAATAATACTGAGTAAGCAGGCGATTTCACACTAAAAAAATATGACAGTTGACAGCTCTGGAATGAAAGAAAGGCGTGTAGAAAATTTCATCTCAATCGGATGGGCCGTTCGCGAGCGCACAAAGGACATACGGACAGACAGACAGACATACGCTCCTTATTTATATATAAGATAACGTTGTGGCCCGCTTAACTACCGAAAATAGTAGATATGGCCCTCTGCTTGAAAAGCTTGGGAACCACTGCTCTATAGTCTATATCAAATTACAGGTGGTTGCTTAAGGAAGACTACTGTGTATAAGCTTTTGACAGATACGGGAAGTCGTGTAAGACGATTAATTATTCCAGGGGGTATTAATCAGTTAAGACAGACTCCAGGGATCAAGGCATGTGAAGTGTCTGTATTATAACAGGGGTCGGGGTTGTAAAATGTTAGTACCTGCCCAGACAGTGGCCCAGCGAGTGCGTTAATGTAATCTCTAGCAGACTACGCTGAAAATGTCCTGAGCGCGGTCGGACGAGGGTTCGGATCCCGCATTTGTCTTCCGCTAAGACGCTAAGTGAACGAACGAACGAATGACCAAACTTTAATTTCAAAACGTTAAGAATTGGGCACGCAGGCTCGCCTATCATTCTGCCCTTCTACTACTCTCTTTCGTGTATTATTTCATCCATACACCACTCGAGGCTAACGAGCAACAACAATATAAAAGATATACATTGTGAAGCCATGGGAAATGTGCAAAAATAAATACTACATGACTCACTAATATTAATTATTGATGGGGCATTTGTTATTAGTTAGGGGGGAACATAATGTTCTACCAATATGGGAATGGCTGTTATACTAGGGTTTTATTATTATTATTCATCTTGTTCCTCTTGTATATTGCGGAGTCGAGGTGAAGCATAACAGCGGGAGAGTGCCCGTTCATGGACTTTGTGTATCGAGATTCCCATGGACTGTTATGTCGTCTGTTCGTCGTTTACATGGTCGACCTAATCTTCTGCTTGTACTTGATCTGTACATCATTGCTTGGTGTGGTATAGTGTTAGTTGGTAACCTAATTATATGGCCAAACCATTTAGCTTGCTGTTTTCTGATGAAATCTAGCTCTGCTATAGCCCCCACGTTAGTCCTGATTTCTTCCTTTCTGATTTTCTCCCTTCTTGAAACAGTGAGTATTCTTCTCAGGAATCTCATTTCTGTTATAATTTTTTCTTGTATCTTTCTCTGTCAGTGTCCAGGTTTGGCATTATTATTATTATTATTATTATTATTATTATTATTATTATTATTATTATTATTATTATTATTACCTACATGTGGTGAGGTAAAGACTGGTAACCTATTCCTTCATGCACTCAGACCTTCACAATGTGATGACCCCAGGACGTCACAGATCTATGACAGGCAACTGCTCCAGGACTAAGGAGACTGTGGTACGGGTTCAACCCCTAGTAGGTGAAACGGGATTAATTATTCCCACCAGTACGGCTTTGAAGTCGACCCTCATAAAAATTGGCACTGGACAATTTTCAGAATTTTCTGGGAATTGTCAGAAAAGGAAAGACGAAGAAAAAGGAAAATAGCCACCTCACATCATTTGTCGTGGCCTGGAATGTGGGAAAACCTAACACTTCACAGCCCTACGGTAGTATATATTATGAGAATGCCTTTATTTGTACACTATACAGATCAACATTATATTTTAAACAATTCAAACAACTCTCTCTCTCTCTCTATCTCTTTCTTTCTCTCTCTCTCTCTCTCTCTCTCTCTCTCTCTCTCTCTCTCTCTCTCTCTCTCTCTTTCTCTCTCTGTCTTTCTTTGTCTCTCTCTCTCTCTATCTCTTTCTTTCTCTCTTTGTCTCTCTCTCTCTCTTTCTCTCTCTCTCTCTCTCTTTCTTTCTTTCTCTATCTCTCTCTCTCTCTCTCTCTATCTCTTTCTCTCTCTCTCTTTCTCTCTCTCTCTATCTCTTTCTCTCTCTCTCTCTCTTTCTCTCTTTCTCTCTCTCTCTTTCTCTCTCTCTCTCTCTTTCTTTCTTTCTCTCTCTCTCTCTGTCTTTTTTCTCGCTCACTGTGAGCTCAAGCGTAGTCCATATACACTACTTCTAGTAGCACTGGACTTAATTATGCGTGTGGATTATCTTTCCCTATTACTAGTGTCCCTCGCCATCAGACGAACCCACTCCGACTTCAGAAGTATTTGTAATTTACGTCCTCAGGTCAAAGACGAGAAGTCAACATTTTAGTCCAACTGTCCAGTGTAGGGGTTGAACCCCGTAAGTAGCACTGGACTTAATTATGCGTGTGGATTATCTTTCCCTATTACTAGTGTCCCTCGCCATCAGACGAACCCACTCCGACTTCAGAAGTATTTGTAATTTACGTCCTCAGGTCAAAGACGAGAAGTCAACATTTTAGTCCAACTGTCCAGTGTAGGGGTTGAACCCCTTACCTCGGCATCAGCACACCGGATGTTTAAGAACACGCGTTCTTAACCATTCGGTCATGCTGACCTCCTGTGTGTATTTTGAGAGAGAGAGAGAGAGAGAGAGAGAGAGAGAGAGAGAGAGAGAGAGAGAGAGAGAGAGAGAGAGAGAGAGAGAGGGGGTATTCACTGAGGTAACTGGACAACTGAACAACCACTCATCCGAGCAGAACGTGGCACTCATTTGTCTTGACAGTCAGAAATTACCGTCGAAGGCGCAGGTCACAAAACATCAATGTGTATACAGAAGACAAGCGTAAACCGCCACATCGTTACCCCAAGCATTTGTAAACGAGGGCGTGTGCTCGTCTACTTACGGTCCGGCTAAATATATCAACTTTTTCTCAGAACTATTGGGGATAGGAGATGTAAAGATAATCGATACGATTCGTGGAAGACAGTTTTGGCTCGCAGTAAACCCAGCAGCCCAGCCCACTGCAGACGATGACTGTGCGGCATTTCCCCCGCCCCCCTCTGATCCAGCGCATTATACCCGCGAATTTACTTCACACTATTCACTATAGCGGTTTACATCCAAGTGCTTACTATAAACGCTCACCATCATTTGTTTGTTTGTTTTGGTATGGTTGGTTTATGAACGTTGTCAATGTTTGTTTGAGAAGGGAGTACATTTCATCCGATTGTATCTATAGTAAAGGTTAGGATTAGTGCTAGAGTTAGGGTTAATGTTAGGGTCAAGGCTTAGTTGAGTGTTAGGGTTAAGGTTAAGGCTAAGGTTATAGCTAGGAATAAGGTTGGGTTTATGGTTAGAGCTAGGAATAGAGTTATGGATAGGGTTGGGTTATCGTTAGTGCTTGAGTTATGGTTAGGTTATCGTTAGTGCTAAGGTGATAGCTGGAACTATGGTTGGGTTTATGGTTAGAGCTAAGAATTGTTATGTTTAGGGTTGGGTTATCGTTAGGGCTAGGGTTGTGGCTATAGCTATGGTTAGGATTATGGTTATGGTTGGGTTTAGGGTTGGGTTATCGTTAGGTTTATGGTTAGTGTTGGGTTATCGTTAGGCTAGGGTTATGTTAGAGCTAAGTATGAGGTCATGATTACAGTTAGAGTTATGGTTAGAGCTAAGTTCGGGGTCATGGTTAGAGTTAGATGATTCGATTCCGGGCCTTCAGTTCACGAGAGCATGGTTTCGGAGACTCCTGGGGGTCGTCGCTGGAGATACGGAGTTCGTGCTTTGTGCGACGCCTTCAGCAGTTCGCTGCGGAAATAGACTGAGCCATATGGGATAACAACCTGGTGCAATGAAGTTGACCCTGTCGACTTTTAAGCGACTTTTTGTTGTTGATCTTGTTGTCACTCTGTTATTGTCGTTGTTGTTGTCATACAGTTCTTGTTGTCACTCTATTGTAGTTGTCATAATGTCCTTGTTGTCACTATGTTTTTGCTGTCACACTGTCGTTGTTGTCACTCTGTTGTTATTGTCAGACTATCGTTCTTGTCACGCTTTTGTTGTTGTCATAATGTCCTTGTTGTCACTCTGTTGTTGTTGTCAGACTGTTGTTGTTGTCACTCTGTTGTTGTTGTCACTCTGTTGTTGTTGTCACTCTGTTGTTGTTGTCATACTGTCCTTGTTGTCATAGTGTCGTTGTTGTCAGACTGTCGTTGTTGGTACTCTGTTGTTGTTGTCATATTGTCATTATTGTCACTCTGTTGTTGTTGTTGTTGTCAGACTGTTGTTGTTGTCACTCTGTTGTTGTTGTCACTCTGTTGTTGTTGTCAGACTGTTGTTGTTGTCACTCTGTCGTTGTTGTCATAGTGTCGTTGTTTTCAGACTGTCGTTGTTGGTACTCTGTTGTTGTTGTCATATTGTCATTATTGTCACTCTGTTGTTGTGGTCACTATGTTGTCGTTGTGACTCTGTCTTTGTTGCCATACCGCCGTTGCTGTCACCTCTTGTTGTTTTCGCCCTGTCGTTGTCAAACTGTCTCTGTTGTCAATGTGTCGCTGTCACTTTGTCGGATCTGTTTACTCAATCATACTTCAATGTATTCCGTTAGAAAAGTAGTTACAAATATTAAATGCAAAATCGACTGCTATTGCAGTGTTTAATGACATAAACATATTATATTGCTCTTAACTTCTTAAGTGTGGTGAGAGCAATTATTAAAAAAAAAATAAAAACCAGCCAACGCGTATTTAGTAATATAACAACAAAAAAGACAATTGTAAGGGTATTATTTCAAATGTACTGGCCTAGTCAAACAATTTAAGAAAGGTGGGAATTTTCTTTCTGCTATGTCTTGACAATGGAGCAGAGGTCCACTGTAATTGAACTATATATATATATATATATATATATATATATATATATATATATATATATATATATATATATATATATATATATATATATATATATATATATATATATATATATATATATGCGTACGTGCATGTGTGTTTTTTTTAAACAAAAAGTGTTTCTTCACTACGCCCTTGTTTTCAGTGTTGCTCCGCCAACCTGAAGTAGAGGCTCCTTGTCTGAATGGAGGGCGGTGACTGTGTCGTGGTTGTGTCTGTTTGAAATAAAGTAGAGATAAAACATGCATGTTTTCTTAAACAAATACAATAACAATATGAAGGTCACAACAGACCTGTAAAAGATCATATTATTACCTCCCCTCAATGGCGTCTCCACCTTACAGTGGTGGTGAGGGTGGTGGGAGGGGGGTGTAGGTGGGGGAAGGAGAATTGAATAATAGCCCAAATGGAAATGTACACATTTTGCTAAACAGGTCATGAAATGTTCACATGCACTTACAGTAGGAAGATTGTACTGTGTATGGGATGCACAGAATGCGATTACAGAAAGCAACTTCCCGTTAAGCGATGCCAGCGCTTGGAGTTGGAAGGTGATCAGAAGAGACACGGCTAGATAATCATGTTCTACACTGCATAAGATCCAAGACCATCACACAGAATAAAACGTGTGTCAGTTCTAAACCAACATTTTATAAAGTTTGTTAAGAAGGTAGAGTAATTCAAAATTGAGAAGCACCCAGACGTGGATGTTGGAGCTTGGCGTACTGGAATACAAAATATCTTCAAGAATGTATTAGCCGACTTTAACAACTATGAATTCTTCGCAGGAGAGTCCTGCAACCCACCTGGCAGTCTGGCCATGGTTACATTGGAGACACCAGGTGACAACGATGTTCCTTTTATCCACTCCTTCGCTGATGGTCTGCAGGAAGAGACAGTTTGTATTGATCAAGTGAATATTGCCTCATTCTCGTCATGGTCAGCCTCATCTTCAGCCCACCGTGGGGCGACTGGCGAATCTTCATTTATCAGCAAATGTTTATTGGTTTATATAACTATGAGACAGTATGCTTTCATTGTCTCTAGGCGCCTGAGTTTACTGGAAAGCATTAACTGGGATATTTTTGGTTCGACAAAGAGTTCACCGACCAGTAAATTCAAAATTAGTAGTGAGTGGCCGGGCAATGACTCTAGTGCAGCCCGCTGACCGACAGCTTACCTCTCGTTGTTAGTAGAATAAGAAATTCAGGAAACATGAAGCCGAACTTAGCATAGGGAGCTGTCAAATGAGCAAGAAATACAATGGATTAGGCTAGATATATGGGAACGGACACGCCCAATGAACCAAACCAGGCGAAGGCAGAAAAGGTAAGGTCTTCGACCGCAAGCTATAACCTAGTGGTGTCAAGGGATCTAGAATAAGCGGATTAAGTAGAATTAATTATGTGGTACAGCTAAAAATCTGATTGGGTAGCCCTTCGCGGCAAGGAGGAGCTATGTCACGTGATGCCAGAAAGAACCGCCAAATTAAGCGGTATATATATACGCGGGACAGAGAAGCATTTGAGGAGATAAGCCAGTTCTAGACAGCCGAGTGCAGATACTCGAAAGGCTGTTGAGACCAATAAAACTGTGGCAACTCTGGTCGGGCAGATAAACCCGAGGACCAAGGAAAGCACGGACTTAAGTGTTGGAAAAAGAACCGCCCTAAAGAAACTATTGATTGCTACTGGCAATTGCAACCATTAAGGAAAGTCACACAAGACTAGAGTGGGCTAAGAGGACACACGTTTGATGGGATCATCCAGAGGACTGCGTCGAACAAAGTTGGAAGGAGCCTGACTTTATTGGAAAGTGGCGAAATCATTCTGACACGGGCGGTGATCAGACAAACGCACCCGTAGGCAGGCGAGCAATTATCCACTGGAAAGGACTCTTACGTTGTCGCTTGATCGATTGCCTGGGTAAACTAGTGGGCGGTCATTTGACGGTGGAAGTTGGTTGTGTGCATCTTTAGTAGATTTATATACTTTCTTGTCAGATTTGCGTACTTTATTATTATATTTCCCTGATTGATATGTGACTAGTTATTGGTTTAATTGCGTGCAATTCCTTAGTTTGATGGTATTATCTTGATGCTAGCTACCTGACTGCATTCTTCCATAATTGTTTGAATTGTTACCGCACGACACTTTGTATACTTTGTAATGTCTTTTGAGAAGCAAATAAACTTGATTCAGTGTTAGCTTATTCTTATGATTGCCTGTACTATTGTCGGTTAGGATAGTGTTGTATTCGTGACCTGCGTACCTGTATACTTGTGAGGTTGGTAGATAAAACCAAGGGTAATCACAAATCAGTGGTTATCTCTACAACCGGAAGACGGACAATCTTTATCTTTCAATTCTTTATTCTCTCCTCCACTTCTCTCTCTCATCTCTCATCTTCGTGCTATCACAAAATTGGCGCTGCGAACAGGATTGTTTCCAGAATAATCTGGGGTTCCTATTGTAGTCCAGGAGTTCCCAGAATATTCCATGTGAACTTTGTCTCGGCGGTGTCAGGTTCTACTACATAGTGAGATCGTATACATAGATTTGTCGCTTACAGTCAGTCAGTAGTTCGTGATTGCCTGCTCGATAGTTGTCTCAGTAAGTGTTCCTTTACTAGGCTACTTATCTCATAGCTGGTTGGTAAATTGTCTGATCTATCTGTCGGCGAGGTTTCTACTAAGTCTGGTCAGTTAGAAACTCTTGTGTAAAGTACACTGGCCATAACCACCTTGCTACAAGAATACAGGAAAACCCACTACAACAAAATACCCAGAGATAGCCAACTCAGAAGGAGTGTCAGCGCAGCGGAATCTGTCCGAAATGAGCTCAGACAACAGCTGAGCAGAGCAAGTCAACGTAAGGGTGGTCTTATCTTGTTATCGTTAAAGGACAAGTTCCTCTTTTCAGTGCACGTTAAAGACTAACTCACTGATTGAAGGGTATCACAATAAAATACCCCACCGTTATACCAAGGCCACCCACTCTTCGTCCAGGAAGTAGAGTCATGATTGACGACAGGGTATGGCAAGCGAAACCCAGAGCCATGCAAAGTATAAGAACAATTCCCACACCTGATATGCAGAGCATGCCAAACCTGTGGCTGTACGGGGACGAGTGTGACTTAGTTTGTCAGGAAGGCAGCTGTTTGCCTGGCTGAACTCAATACGCCAGGGGGCAGTAGCAACATCTGAAGCCATCAGGACAATATGTTTCCCCCCCCCCCCTTTTTTTTCCTTCTGCAGAATAGAACAGAGCACTGGGCATGGCCGAAACAACGAACAGAAGGGCATTCCAGCAGAAAATGACAGTAGGGGGTCACATGAACAGTCGGGCGAGGTAGATGAACTTAAGCGGGAGATGGCGCAGTTAAAAATGCAATTGTCGCATCTTGTGAACGGCCGGGGACAGCCCCAGCCAAGGTCCCAGAGACAGCAAAAACAGATTCGTTGTGATCTTTGTGGCCGGGTAGGACATATTGCCAGATTTTGTAGGGCACATTTAAACTAGAATCCCGTACAGCTACGAGTCAGGCCGCGGCGGGAAGGTTCAAGGACTCACCAATAAAATGCTAGGCGAACGCCCAGAGACAATGATAAGCATTGACGGTAGAAACATAAGATGTGTTCTGGACACTGGCTCACAAGTTTCCACGATTTCAGAGGAGTGTTTCAATAGACTTTTCAGACATTATAGGTTAGATGTAGATAAGTACATTAGATTAACATCAGCAAATGGCGTTTCAATACCATATTTAGGGTACATCAGTACCAGTGTACAAATAGGGACTGATAGTGTTGATAGATGTGGAATTTTTGTTTTAAAAGATGTCAGGGGCACCGAAAACAAAACGCCCTGTATATTAGGCATGAATGTACTCGCAGAGTTGCCAAATGTTAGCAGGTTTTTTCACTTCAACAGGCCAGCAGACAACAATGCAAGTGTTGACCTAGATCGGAAGAAAGTGTGGGTGACAGGAGAGGCCAGGACTCACATACCTGCCCGCTCGCTGGCTGTCCTGCTAGTTAGGGGTTCGCGCGGGGTTAACAGACAGAACGGTCGTGTTCGAACCAGGCAGAGATCTTGACCACAAGGGTTTAATTCTGCCTTACTGCTTTACTAGGTTAGAGGGGGGCGTGTGCCAAATACAGATAGTTAACATGGGTGACGAAGATGTGTTTTTAGCTAGAGGTACTCAGGTGGGGGAGATATCTGATGCCACGATTGACCTGACTAGGCATTTTAGAGTGGTAGGAACGCAACAAATAGAGTTGTCTGCTAAACCAGACAGTGGGGAGCAGAGACCAGACACGCCCCTTTTTGACTTGACTGAATTTGAGGGAAGCGATGAGGAAAGGATGCAACTTGAGGGACTGTTAGCAAAATACGACTGCCTATTCGCGAAAGATGACACCGACATTGAGTTTACTGACAGGGTAACCCATAACATACTTTTGACGGATGAAGTCCCCATAAAACAGCCGTACAGGAGGATTCCTCCTGCCCTGTATCAAGAAGTGAAAGATCATTTACAGGGATTGTTAGATAAGCAGATTATAAAGGAGAGCTGTAGTCCTTGGGCGTCTCCTATAGTCCTGGTCCGAAAAAAGGATGGCAAATTGAGAATGTGCGTCGACTACAGGGCCCTGAACATAAAAACTAAAAAGGACGCATATCCACTTCCAAGGGTAGATGACTATTTAGATGCGTTAGGGGGCGCGAAATTTTTTTCTTCTCTTGATTTAGCTAGCGGTTATTACCAGGTGGCGATGAATCCAGCAGACCAGGAAAAGACAGCGTTCACTACACCCTTTGGGTTATATGAATATTCACGACTTCCAATGGGGCTGGCGAATTCAGCTAGTACATTCCAACGTCTAATGCAGTCGTCGCTTCATGATTATATGTTTAAGTTGCTTTTAGTTTACCTAGATGACATTCTTGTGTACTCCAGAGATTTTAGTGAACATTTAGTAAAACTAGAGGCCATATTTGATAGGATACAGGTGTTGGGATTGAAACTAAACCCAGCTAAATGCAATTTCTGCAAGAAAAAGGTGCAATTCCTAGGCCATACTGTGTCTGCAGAAGGCATAGGAGCGTTAGAAGATAAAGTGCTGGCGATCCAAAAAGCTCCCATACCTAGAACGCAGACTGAGTTACGTTCATTTCTAGGCTTGGCCAGTTACTATCGCCGGTTTGTATCCAAATTTGCCATGAATTAGTAGCTCAGCTAAACCAGCAGCACACAGATCCGAGAAAAAGGAAGAAGAGTCCCATCGGGCAGCTATGGTCTACAGAATGCGATGAGGCCTTTAACAAACTTAAAGAAGCCCTAACGTCGACATCATTACTAGGCTTCCCAGACTTCACCCTCCCTTATATTCTAGAGTGTGACGCCTCATACACTGGTCTGGGTGTTGTTTTGTCCCAAATCCAGAATGGTACAAAGAGAGTGTTAGCTTATGCTAGTCGTACTCTCCGCCCGTCGGAGAGGAATGCAAAAAGTAGTTCTAAGTTAGAACTTTTGTGTTTAAAATGGGCATTAACGGAAAAATTCCGTGGCCTCCTTTTAGGTGGACATACTGAGATTTACACTGACAATATGAATTTAACTATGTGGCATAAAGCGAAACTGGGTGCGATTGAGCAAAGGTGGATTGCCCAAATGTCTATGTTTGATTATGTAATAAAACACAGGCCTGGGCGGATTAACGGTAACGCTGATTACTTGTCTCGATTCCCGCTGGAAGAACCGGGGGGAGACGATGAAGAAGAGGGCGACATCGCCATTTGCAGTGTTGCAGCAACATGCATTCCGCCAGCCCTAGGACTAGCTGGTACTGTCGGTAGCCGTCCAACGGCAGATTTTAATGTAGAAAATGCTGATGTGTTTTTAAAATGCCTTGATGTAAATAATGTTGATGAATGTTCAAAATTATGCATTGATGTAAATATGATTGGTGGGGTTGGTGTGGTGGAAACTGCTGCTAGGACAGCAGATGTTTTTAATGTCCTTCCCACACACACCTTGCCGTCTTACTCAACGGAAGATATGGTGAGATTGCAGCAAAATGATGTAAATATTAATGCAGTATTTGATGTTGTATCGCGTAAACTTGTGTTGTCAAATGAATCTATGAAAAGGTTGCCCCATCAGACGAAGAAGTGGATGAGGCAGCGTAAGAAGTTATGTATATTGGATGGGTTGCTGTATAGGAAAATCAAGGGGACAGGTAGGACAGAATTGCTGCAATTAGTGATACCGGAGATACTTAGGCTGAGGATACTGGAGTCAGTTCATAGCGTAGGGCATCAGGGGAGAGATAGGATGATAAATATTTTGAAGAGCAGATGTTTCTGGGTAGGGATTACTGCAGATGTAGATAAATTCTGTAGAAGTTGCCACAGGTGCAATGTAGCGAAGCCACCGCCGGTCAAGATTAAGGGACCGGCAGGTAGTTTGTTAGCTTCGAGACCGTTTGAAGTAGTAGCGATGGACTTTACGCTACTGGAGAGGGACTCAAGGGGATTTGAGAATGTGTGGTCATCACAGATGTCTTCTCTAAATTTACTATTGCTGTCCCAACCAGAGACCAAAAAGCAGCAACTGTGGCGAAGGTTTTAGTAGAGAAGTGGTTTTTATATATGGGTGTGCCAAGGAGACTGCACTCTGACCAAGGTAGGAACTTCGAATCCTCGGTGATTGCTGAGTTATGCAAGACATATAGCATAGAAAAGAGTCGCACCGCTCCGTACAACCCTCGCTGCAATGGCCAAGCAGAACGGTTTAATAAAACTATGCATGATTTACTCAGACCCCTCGAGGCCAAGGAGAAGAGGAGATGGTCTGATCACTTAGCCGAAGTGGTGCAGGTGTATAACTCGACGCCTCACGCCTCGACAGGATTTTCACCTCACTACCTAATTTTCGGACAAGAGCCTCGGCTGCCAGTGGACTTCATTTTAAATACAGGCACCAAAGACAGGGACACCAATGCAAGTGAGTATTTGGAAGGGCATCTTTCACGTTTGCGTGACGCGCACGTCCGGGCTAGTGAACAGCTGAAGAAGCATGCCGCCATTAGGAAAGATAGGAGTGACAAAATGGCAAACTCTATTCCATTGCAAGTTGGCGAACTTGTCAGAAAAAGAATCCACTATAAGGAGAGGGCGAAAATACAAGACATGTGGTCGGAAGACATGTACGTAGTTGTTAGGGCACCCACCATGTCTGGAGGACCGTATGCGATCAAAAAGGTTGGAGGAGATGGATCGCTAATTAGGATAGCCGGCCACGAAATGCGGCGTTGCGAGGACGGAGCAGAAGAAGAGGACATAGGGACGACGTGGGGACTACCAGCACAACCGGATGTCCCAGCGGCTGTCGAAGTTTACCAAGACATTCCAGGCAAACCAGAATGGTACGCGTTGGAGCCTGGGGACCTGAGTAGACGGAGGTCTGAGAGGATCGGACGTCGTAAAAGGGAGTGATAGAACTTCGACGTGTGGGTAGGAGATGTTTTAATAGTTAGCAAGGTATGACGTGGTTGCTTCATGTGGAATGTAGTTCGAATTGTCTCTACGGCTGTCTAAAAAACGAAGTGTTCCCCATGAATAGGGGGCTTACTTGTTATAATGTTTTTCAGGCGCTAGCATGGTTGTGTACCTTGATTTTTTTTTCTACAGTGGGAAGTAGCGCTGTAGGGAGTTGATGTTGCTGATATTCTTTTCATTTTTGATGTTCCTATGTGCAACCATTGATTAATGATTTTGTTGTCTGGGGAAATCCCCTGCGTGAAAGGGATTGGATTGTTTTATTGATGATATTATTTGATTACTATGTTGTTACGAGGCACGCCAGAAGACGAACAAGATTTAACTGCCTTATGCACTGGGAGAGCAGGGGAGGCAACCAGTATTTTTTATTATTATTATTATTTGGGGTGGAAGTTCCAAAAAGAGTTTTCCCCTTAGGCATCCAATATTGTTTATGAGGAATGTCAGATGCGGAGCCAGGGCTTCGATCTCAAGGAGGAATGACGCTATATTGATGGTGGGACCCATCAACTTTTGGTAGGTGGGTATGAGACAGTATGCTTTCATTGTCTCTAGGCGCCTGAGTTTACTGGAAAGCATTAACTGGGATATTTTTGGTTCGACAAAGAGTTCACCGACCAGTAAATTCAAAATTAGTAGTGAGTGGCCGGGCAATGACTCTAGTGCAGCCCGCTGACCGACAGCTTACCTCTCGTTGTTAGTAGAATAAGAAATTCAGGAAACATGAAGCCGAACTTAGCATAGGAGCTGTCAAATGAGCAAGAAATACAATGGATTAGGCTAGATATATGGGAACGGACACGCCCAATGAACCAAACCAGGCGAAGGCAGAAAAGGTAAGGTCTTCGACCGCAAGCTATAACCTAGTGGTGTCAAGGGATCTAGAATAAAGCGGATTAAGTAGAATTAATTATGTGGTACAGCTAAAAATCTGATTGGGTAGCCCTTCGCGGCAAGGAGGAGCTATGTCACGTGATGCCAGAAAGAACCGCCAAATTAAGCGGTATATATATACGCGGGACAGAGAAGCATTTGAGGAGATAAGCCAGTTCTAGACAGCCGAGTGCAGATACTCGAAAGGCTGTTGAGACCAATAAGACTGTGGCAACTCTGGTCGGGCAGATAAACCCGAGGACCAAGGAAAGCACGGACTTAAGTGTTGGAAAAAGAACCGCCCTAAAGAAACTATTGATTGCTACTGGCAATTGCAACCATTAAGGAAAGTCACACAAGACTAGAGTGGGCTAAGAGGACACACGTTTGATGGGATCATCCAGAGGACTGCGTCGAACAAAGTTGGAAGGAGCCTGACTTTATTGGAAAGTGGCGAAATCATTCTGACACGGGCGGTGATCAGACAAACGCACCCGTAGGCAGGCGAGCAATTATCCACTGGAAAGGACTCTTACGTTGTCGCTTGATCGATTGCCTGGGTAAACTAGTGGGCGGTCATTTGACGGTGGAAGTTGGTTGTGTGCATCTTTAGTAGATTTATATACTTTCTTGTCAGATTTGCGTACTTTATTATTATATTTCCCTGATTGATATGTGACTAGTTATTGGTTTAATTGCGTGCAATTCCTTAGTTTGATGGTATTATCTTGATGCTAGCTACCTGAACTGCATTCTTCCATAATTGTTTGAATTGTTACCGCACGACACTTTGTATACTTTGTAATGTCTTTTGAGAAGCAAATAAACTTGATTCAGTGTTAGCTTATTCTTATGATTGCCTGTACTATTGTCGGTTAGGATAGTGTTGTATTCGTGACCTGCGTACCTGTATACTTGTGAGGTTGGTAGATAAAACCAAGGGTAATCACAAATCAGTGGTTATCTCTACAACCGGAAGACGGACAATCTTTATCTTTCAATTCTTTATTCTCTCCTCCACTTCTCTCTCTCATCTCTCATCTTCGTGCTATCACAACTACATAACAGAGTTATAATCACATTAAGCCGGGAGTGCAGGGAGTGGCCAGCAGGGGCCACGGAAGTGGAAATCCAGCAACTAATTCAAGACAATGCTCACTCGAGTGATGTAATTATCTATACAGATGGTTCGGTGTCAAGAGGTGAGAGAAGTGGCTGGAGTTTCATAGCCAAAGCTAATGGTCGATGTTTGGGGCAGGAGAGCCTGGCATATGATACCACAACATCCAGCTTAAGAATGGAAGTGGAGGCAGTCACTGCGGCTCTCCGCTGGATGGAGAATACGACACACGCACAGATCGTGATTGTAACTGACTCAGAAAGCATGCTGACGAGGGTGAGGACGGGCAGACTTCGTGCGGAGTGGCTTGCTTCGCTTCGGAGGTCACGGGTGACAAGCATCGCCTGGATCTTTTCTCCGGGGCATGCCGGTGTGGGCTGGGAAATGAAC
>JACEFZ010019451.1:0-87500 GCA_014155875.1 Cepaea nemoralis
ATTTTTGATTTGGGTGGCAAAAAGGGGAAAAAAATTTTTTTTCCCCCTTTTTGCTAAGAGCCAGGAATAGGCGTAATCATTTGTATGTCCCCGCATGGATAAAACAATTTCAGAGATACCCTTAACAGTGAATTTACACTACATAGGATATTTGAAAGTGGCAGACACCAGTTCTCTACTGAAGTATGAATCAGGAGTCTGCTACTACATTGAGATAATTGTTTCTTTGAAAATGTCTTTATAGTTCATCTCTACAGTACATAGATTATTTGCAGATTTCTAAGCATAGATAGTGATATATAGTTCCATTGTATAGAAGTTATTTTTCATAGAACTATGAAATTGGCAGAAACGAGTTTTCTTCTTTGAAGTATGAATCAGGAGTTTGTTCCTAAATTGAGAAGAGTTTCTGACATGAGAGTTGATACTCTACAGTACACATATTTATAGGTTAGGCACTATTAGTTAGATATAAGTTCATAATGCCTATAAAAGATTTTAACATAAGGATTTGAAATTGTAAAACATAGGAAAAATTACAGCATGGCGCCCACATGTGTTTCATTGGTAAACATCATCCAGCCTGGTTTAAGAGAATTGTTGACTTATTATTCTTACTAATTCTTAATTAAACATACTGGTCTGTGTAATACATAAATACATCTTAATAATGTAGATATAACATACCAATTGGCTTGCAGAGAATGATGATTTTAAAAGGCAAAAATGCCTTTCCCCACACGGGGAAAGCACGTCTGTTTCCTTTCTTTGTCCGAACTAAAAATGGCTACTCTAGTCTTTGTTTTCAACCAGTCCCGGTGTTGCCAGGTACGTGGAAAAAACAAAGCCAAATAAATTAATCTGTGCCACGTTCAGTCTATCGCTGTTTTAATTCCTACTCCTACATTAAGCAAGATACTTAACCAGTAATTGTAAGGGTTTGTTTATTTTTAAGGGAGTCAATGCTTCGGAAAGGGTGAGGACGTTTTATTATATCACACGCCTCCCCCATTTAATCCATTTATTTATCTCAGAAAATAAATGGTCAAGTAGTACTCTACAATTTCCGTCTTTACATTGACTCAACTAGTATCCATCCCTTATATTTCCTACTACATTTCTTTCCTATGTTAGAATCTACCAGAGCCACGCCAATTTTCTTCTAGTCACGACAACTGGCATAACCTTAAAGGCTTATTTCTCCTTCATTAGATTATCAATCTTGAGGTTATGTTAAAACCAACGGTTAATTCTGCGTCTACTGATAGCATATTAAACTCGCCCGTCTCCCTGTAAGTTAGACGTTTGTTTTAACTATAGATCTGATATTTAAAGGAAGCTAAAGATGGTTCCTGTTGTATACATTTTCATCCAACACATCCTGTGTTTGGGTTATTAGTCAAGTATTACATACTCCAGTCAAGGTGTAATGCATTGCATTACAGGACGGCACAGTCAACCCCAACATTGTGTGTCAACTCACGACCAAAATATGCCTCGTACTATAACTATGTGTCTATCTATTACATACTGCAGTCAAGTTGTAATGTATTGCATTTACAGGACGTCGCAGTAAACACCAGCATTCATGCTTCTTGGGCAAGGTTGTCGTTGTCTTTCTGAACGATGGCAACCATAATCTTCTGTAGTGTCTGTCATCAGGATTACCATCACCAGCATCACCCAGCACCACCAACAAAAATCATCATCATCAGCTCAGCAGCAGCAGCATCTGAGGGTGACCTACTGGATGACTCATCACGGGGCTATGTAAGCGGAGTGAACGTATATGAACGTGTTCAGACATGTCTTTGGGGAAAACTGGAGGATGATTCAAAGTGGAATGACAACAAAACGATACAGCCGAGACACTTGGATAATGTTCACAGCCTATCAAATATGGCGATGCTTCCGATCATATGGCTAAGGTATACAATCGAAACACGTGATAAAACAGGCTAAAGGTGGCGTCACGCTCGCTCACACGTGTAAGGGTACAACCACGTGGCTAAAACCGATCAAAGATGGCGCTGTAGCCGGTCACGTGTCTTATGGGATACATCCGAAACACGTGACTAATGACTCAACCAGTCAAAGATAGAGTCGCACCGGTCACATAATCAGCCAGTGCATAGTATTCTGCTGAGTCATTCTACATCAGCAAATAGCGTTTATAAGACGACCACCATTCACCGTCTACAAGTCCCGGTCTCAGTGAACACCGATCAGTTCACAATGTGCCAAGGCTCTAATGGTAAGATGTCTTTTTTGATAAATCTTTCACATTTTCGTTGTGGTTCTCCAAGATGGCATACAGGTAACCTAACAATACTAGTATAATAAAGAGATATATGGTGCTAATAACATATAACTGGAGTATGTGCTCTGCTGGCTGCGACACCAATCAACACGTACACATGGCTGAATCATCAAGCCTACACACAGAAAGTAGTGTCCTTAGTACCGGCAATGTCCCACAAGGACCGCCTCGAACACTGATTTTTGTATTTGCCAATAGCAACTAATGATACAACCGAGACACGAGTGTAATAACCCAGTAGGTCAAAAACAGAGGTAATGGAAGAAACCAACGTGGAAACTAACCCACAAAATAACCCAGAGGGGGAAAGAAATTCGTTCTGGTGCATGTGTGGTCGGGGAGTGCTGCGACTAGAGATTGTATTTTTCTGTCAACTAGTTGTTATATACACAGTCATTGACGTATCACTATTCAATCTGTCTCGAATCAGCGTCGATGCAGTCGAGGGTAAGTTGTGGATCGCTCTTCTAAGCAGCTGTATGGGTTACATGCTACCAAACCCTAAGATATGAGTTTCTACCTGACATTACCGAGTAATGCTTCGCCGAACATGTTTCCCAAGAACACAACAGGTCACTATTTCGTCAAGTTACCGCAGACTATTGAGGTGAGTAGTCATTTCGAAGTGGGTCTGGCCGAAATTCAATTCCCCAACTACTGATGCAATGTGCTAGAGAACGGGGGAAAATAAAAAAAACCCAAAAAATAGGGGTCCGCCAGGGTCCATAAAAAAAAGGCAGGAAAATGGGGTTTAAATTTTGTGAAAGTATTTCTAAAAAATAGCTTTTAAAAAACCAAATTAGTTAAACCCCGGTTATAAAAAGATCAGTTAAATTAAATAATTAAATTTTTTTATAAATTTTAATTTTGTTTTTTAAAGGGATAAAAATAAAAAATATATAAAAAATATTTTTAATAAAAAAAAATAGGGTTTTTTAAAAAAAAAATAAATTAATATAATAAAAAAAATTTTATAGGCAATTAAAATAAATATTTTTTTATTTAATAAATAATATAAAAGAAAGTTTAAAAATATAAAAAAATAATAAAAAAAGGAAAAAAAAATAAAAAAAGAAATTGTTTTTATTTTATTATAAATTTTATTTTTTTAATATTTTATATAAATTTTGATATATATTAATTTTAATACTATATATAATTTATTTTAAATTATTTAATTAAAAATAAGTATATTTATTAATTAATAATTTGGAAATTTTAAAAAAAAGGTATATTTTAAAGGATATTATATATCATTTAATTTAAATTAATTAATATGATAATTTAAAAATATTAAATAAAAATAATATAAAAAAAGGTTTTAAATTAAATGGGTATATGATAATTAAGAAAATAATTAAAAAAATTTTTTTTTATTAAATAATAAAAAATATGTAAATATCCCCCCCCATTTTTAATTGTAAATTAAAATAAATAAATTAATAAAATAATAATAATGAAAATTTATATATTTTAATTATAATATATATATAAAATTATATATATATTATATATATATATATATATATATATATATATATATATATATATGATATATATATATATATAATATATATATATATATATATATATATATATATTAAACAATTTGTGTAACGGTTTCATATAGCTATATTTTTATTTAATTATTTTTTTTCGGGCGCAAATATTCCCTTTACAGTCCCGTTTGTATCACGTCTTCTTATCTCTAGCTGTGATAAGCATTGAAGTCCGTCGACGTTACTTGATACTTCGGTAAGCGTTCTGGTTGACCGGTATCGGATAATCTCGTATGATGGTCGCTGGCCATTGTATTTCTCGCGGGGCGTGATAGGACAGCGCGTGACCTTTACCTAGTGTGCAGGTAAACTTTCATTCAAGGGGAGCTTAGTATGCGAAAGGGGCAACAATTCTGGTTGAGCCAAGGGACCGATTAATCTCCCTTGGTTACTTTTATAATTAAGGGAGTACAAGGGAAGTAACCGGCATAAAATTAAGAAATTATTATTTTAATGATTAATATGGAGATTTCACTGATTATGTTAAGTTAATTGAATGTGTACTATTGAGACTGGTCTCTAGTAGTATGTTCTCTAGAATTAATCACTATCTATATGGTATTACGTGTTTATTAAGTGTGGCAATATTCCCTCGCGCCCTCACTTCGGCCTACCCCGTACACACCTACACACACACACAAGCGCACACCCACCCACACACGCACACCCACCCACATACTGGGACTCGAACCCAGGCGCCCTACAACTAGTTGGTCTACTTATCTATATAAGTATTCCACATACCTGGGGTTTGCCTCGCTGTCTTTGAATGGTCTCGGAAGCGGTCGGGGGAAGCCGAGGCGGCCGGCGGAGGTACCTGTGGGCGGGGTGGTCGGTAGGGAGTACCCGGGACCGGAAGTAGTCATCACGACAAACGGAAGTGGTCACCCGGAACCAAGAAAACACCCGTCAAAATTCAAAAAATGTGGTCCCCGAAGGACTCAGTTTGGTGACATCAGATCATAGGATCATGACTTTTGTATAGTAAAATATGACGTCACCACGAAGGACTAAAGTCCTTATTTCCTACTTAGTTGCCCTCTGAAATACTACTCGGACTTGTCATTCTCTCCAGCATAGCTTTCTTAGCTGGTGGATTTGTAGAGTGAGTCTGTATTGGCCAGTCCTGATAACCTCTATTGGAGTCCCATGCTTACCTGGAGCCTTGCTAGATGCAAGTTTATTAATAACAACACTTAACTTCAGTTCATTGGGAAGAGTGCCGGGTGATCAAGAGTTGGCAGGGCTTCTGTGGCGCTGAGGGCATCATCCGCTAGTTTGGTCTCGCTTAAGTGAAGCTCCAAATAGTGCTCTATCCATCTATCCATCTGCTGTTTTTTATCAGTGATGATTTCTGTAGTCAAAGTTTTCAGTGGTGCACTTCTTTTGATCACTGGGTCATAGGCTTTCTATAATCCCTTCATACATGCTTCTGATGTTTATCTTATCACTTGCAGTTTGAATGCACTCACATAACTTGATCCAATAGTCATTTTCACACTGGCTGGCAGCCTTTTGCACATCCTTCCTAGCTTGCTTCAGCTCACTGAGAGTGTTTACGCATTGTTCTTTTCTTATTTCTTAAGAGAGCTATCTTCTTCTTCTTCTTCTTTTTCCAATCAAGCGCTGCAGTGTCTGGCTGATTGCCTGAAACCAGTCATGCCTCTTATGATCCGCAGTGCCGTAAACTCCTACCGCGGTTTTATAAAGAGTTTCCTTAAGTTTAATCCCCTTTTCACTTGCTGTACAATTTTCTGATGTATCAGTGAAAGCATCTTCAAGTTGCTGTTTGAACTCAAAGCACTTATCAGGATCTTAGGTGTTAATAACATTAATTCTGGGGCTAGATTTGTGTTTAGTCGTGTAGATTCTCTATGGTCTCAGTCTAACCCTTGCAACACCTAAAGAATGATAAGTATTACAATCAGCACTGTGGTAACTTCGAGTTAATTATGTTTGGTTCAGATGTTGTTTCCGTGTGCGATGATGAAGTCTAGCTGATGCCAATGGCCAGATATTGGGTGTTTCCGTGTGACCTTATGCAGCTCTTTTGTTTTAAAACAAACGAGTTTGTAATACATACGTCGTTTCGTTGTTGAAACAGATGTGTATGATTAGTGCTTCTATATTGTTGTCTGTTAATACCCACATTACTTTATGAATTATAGTAATGTGGAAAAACACCGTCTGCTATGACACTTATTCATTGCAAAAATATGTGTAATTAATTCATTATTTTCATTTCTTACTCAAAGTCCATGAATTCTTATGACCGCTTTACAACCCGAATTATCCTATCCTACTTCAGCATTCAGGCCACCATCCACATTTTCAGTGTCATTTCTGTTATTGCCTGTATCACTATGAAGTTTCATGTAAAATTCCTCCTTAACCGATTCACCCTAATCATTTGTTGATGTGTGTCACTGCGTAACATTCGTTTTTACTTAGATTTAGATTTTATTTTATTTTATTTTTCGATCTAAATGTTGCCGTTGTTATCCTCTAACTCACTTTTTCCCTTGATGTCAGTTGTTTCTCTGCCTCTATAGGTAGCAATAGGGCAACTTATTTACTGCGAGGGTAATTTTTCTCTGCATGGTCTGAGAACTGCTCTAATACACCTGCGTTTGGTATTGGTTTGATTACTCCGTTCCATTTTGTTTTACGTACTTCGAAAATTCGTATAATATCATAATATTTAATTTTCATACCAACTGTGTTATCTTTAATATTACACCCAAAGGCTTAGAAAGGGTCCTCTACTTTAGTTTAGTTTACTATCTATTACTTATTTTACTTCACTTTACTTAGATAATTTCGTAGAATTATTAAATTCAGATGTCTGTCCAACCGTTTGTAACCAGCAGCAAGGTAGCTGCTACCAACACGAACTGTTGTTGTTCAATGGATACCGTCCCACTGTGGTCTACCTGAAATGAGAAGGTAGATGAACTTGCCAAACAAGATGGACGATGTGAACTTACATACTATAAGAACAAGAGAGTTATCCAGAGTAGAACAGAACCAGATCAGCGACGACTATCATTTTCTTGACCAGCCAGGACAGGTCATCATTTTGAGACTTCAGATAGGGCATCACAGACTGAACAAGCATATGTAAAGGCTTTGTCTGTTTGACTCACCGCCATGCTTATGTGGGTTGTGTGATCAGACTGCAGAGCATGTTCTCCATGGCTGATTCCAGTAGTCAGTTCGGAAGTGAACACTGATCTTGTGAGACGGTACTGCATTCAAAGCTCTATGGAACCACAGAGGAGCTCCAAACACTGTTGACTACATCACCAGAGCTCGATGTCGGTTTAGACATAAAATAACATATCAAAGAAGTGGAGGATGTTTGTATTTGATAATTGATGTCTATGTCAGATACTGACTGTACTGCTGCTGAGATCTGTTGCCTGCTTACTCTGTCTGTGTGCGTGTGTGTGTGTGTAAGTGTGTGTGTGTAAGTGTGTGTGTGTGTGTGTGTGTGTGTGTGTGTGTGTGTGTGTGTGTGTGTGTGTGTGCGCGCGCCTGAGTCTCCTCCTTTGATTTCTCAATCATGACACTTGCTATTTTTCTGTCAAGCAGATATTCAACAAATAAGACATGTGTATCTAGATCATACATTTAAATCAATCAATTGCATGTAAATAATATGGGAAGACGCATTTCCTTGGTCAAGTTTTGTCTTGCTGGATGGAAAACGTCTATATTACAAGATCTGGTGAAATATTGTGAAGTGTAAAGAAACATAAACATTGACCCCTCATGTGATTGCTACCCACTCGTGCAGACGACAATGTATTGTGACATCTCTCGGAAGCTGGAATCAAATCGTTGAAAATCTCACTTCAAACATTCACACAGAATGGAAACTGGGCGAAGCCAAATTGATTTCTCGTTTTCCATGCTCTTTGACCCGTGATTGTTTGGACTGTCCTCTGGGGAATATGCTGTGTTTTAGTGATCAGAGATAGCATCCCTCTTACTTCTCCGTTTTCTCCCTGTATATTTTAAAAGCTCTTTTTAGCGGCTCACAAAAATCTTAGGCAATCTTTGTAAGGCCAAAATGGTTAACTCTTGTTACAAAGCGTGATATCAATAAAGGACAGAAGTGAGATTGTATCTGAGAGAGCAACTGAGTCTTTTGTCGCCAAATTAGCATCCGAAATGAACAAAGAGAAAAATATATCTTTGTTTGATAATTCCCGAAACCATCACATTAAGTGCGGAATAACGAGACTAAAGAGGAGGTTACACTTACTAACATGACGAGAATTAAACAATGTTGGAGATCTATTGCTTTTGACTTTCTTTGCTATAAAATGTTAGTTGTATATCTTTACAGTGCGCTGCAAACAACCCCAGTATTTTATTTCTGTTTGTTATTGACCATTGAATTTTACGTTCAGTAGTTTGCCATTGCTTTTTAACAGCCGACGTCTCAAATAATAGAAATCAACGCAAATCGTTCTCCAAACCGCCAGCAGCTTATCTCTAGCCTTTGACTTGATATGTCGGGAAATTGTGAAACTACTCTTAACAGCTAAGCCACAGACGTGAACTCTTACAACACACACACACACACACACACACACACACACACACACACACACACACACACATGTATGTGTATATATATATATATATATATATATATATATATATATATATATATATATATATATATATATATATATATATATATATATATATATATATATATATATAATAAAGTCATGTCTAGACCCTACTTACACATCATCTCTAACTGTCAATATTCTTCCAAATACTGATGCTTCGATGCTTGCAATCTTTCTAGCGTAAACATTCAATAGTACAGGTGATATTGCAAATCCTTGTGATAATTTCAGGGATTAATACCCAACACCATAAGATTGTACATTGAGAGATCATATCAGACTCTGTTACATGCATCCTCAAGATCCAGTGCTGCCGCCAGTGTTTCCTGTTTATTCTGGAACACCTCGTAAACAGCAACAGCAAATGATCCTGCGTGTGACCATGTGTTTTTCTATAGGCGGTAACTTCGAAGCCCTCTTGGGGGGTCGTTTTTCTTTTTCTAAGTATTCCTGCAACTTAACAGCAGCTATCCTGTACAACGCCCTGTCAAAGATATTCTGCAAGATGAGAATTATATAGCCATTAAGTCTATGTTGGTTCCTGTCTGATTTTAGAAGTTGGATTAAATAACTGTACACCCAATCTTGAGGCACTGATGATGTGCTAATGCCCAGATTAAAGCAAATAACCATTTCTAAATCTCTCATATCCTTCATATCACATACTTGACCCCGTCGGGTCCTGGTGCAGTGTCCATTGTTGTTTTCAATATTTATGTTGCATCTTCTACCTGTTTGACATCCTCATAACTGTCGTCCCTGAAGAAACCTGCTGGATGCATCCCTGGTGTCTCCGTCACTGGGATCTGTCTAGTGTTATTGACACAGTTATCCCTCCAGGATATTGTAGATAATCAATACTATTACATGGCACAGAGAGTATGACAACGAACAATCTGGACAGAAAAATATGTCGTATTTCAGGGAAACAAAAACAACAACAACAAAGTAATAATTATATATGTTCTGGGGAGGCTGAGGAATGAAAATAGAGTTGATGAAAGAAATAAAGTAAAGACATGTTAAATATTTCGGTCATATTACATGACATCACTCTTGTAAAAAAACATACAAAATTGAAGAGAAGAATTGAAGGCACGCAAGCAAAAATGAGACAGAGGTACAAGTGGGAAGATAGCATCAAGATATCGGCGAACAGCTGTTGTATGTCAGACTGTACAATCAGGGTCATAGACATACAGTTCTGGAGATCCATTACAGCCAACCTTCACTATGGTGATGGCAACCTTATTGATTGATTGATTGATTGATTGATTGATTGATTGATTGATTATTGATTGATTGATTGTATTAGAAAAAAAGCAACCAGCAATAGACGATCCTATTCCGTATCAGAGGGGAACATAACAGACATAACAGTTACTCAGACTGAAATTCGTGTCCTCGTGGTGTCAACAATTAAGGCTGGTAGATCAGACAACGAACATAACCCCGAAAACCAGCACACTGTTTGTCAATGGTGGACTGAGCATTGACCCACAGAGACACAACATCCACACAACAGTATTTGAGAGTCTAATAGACAAAAATATATAAGCAAAATCTGCATGTGTAGACATGACTAGATGTCAGAGAAAAGGAAGACGAATCTTCTCTATGAGGTTTTTCTTGAGGCAGTCGAGGCTGATAAGGTTTGAAAAGATAATGAAGGCTCCCATGACAAACACTGTCATTTCTCGTCAACTAGTTAGGCCTAAGAATATTCTAATTCACGGTACTATAAAGTCAAAGAAAAGTTCGAGCCACAATAGGCCTTGCCAGCCATCTTAGAACTCACAGCTCCAAACTTTCAACTCCACTGGATGAAATGTAATGGTCATCATCATTTTGATATACAAACACCATTATAAAGTGGGATTCCCAGTCCTGTGTGGCTTAATCATTCTTCTTCTCCTTTCCGTTCCCACATTGGAGCACAGATCCTTCACTAACCCACCTGACGTCGTCCCATCTGTTGCTATGTCTTGTAGCTCCGTCCATGTCCTCCTCATGTATTCCTGTCTCTAATTCTGGTACAAGCAATGGCAAACTACTTGAGCGTAATCTTGCCTAGTACCTCAACAGCAGCTGAACAATGCTGATGTTGACTGCAACGTCCTGTAAGGGATATGCAAAAAAAAAAAAAGTTCTGATACCCATGTGTCTTTGGGTCTCCTTTAATTTCGTTGACACTGTGTGTTTTAGACCCTGTTCACAAATTCTTTGTGTGTGTATGTTTTATTCAAATGTATCAAATGTTTCAATCATGAAAAGCTCACATTTAATGTTCTTATATATTGCCCCTTTGCCCCTTATATGTTTATGATTTTCTGTGAGATCCCCGTGGTTCCTCTTCATTTTGCAAAGGGGATTCCCTTACCAATGCTGCCAAAGGCCTTTTCGTAGACCACAAATCAACCACAAGGTGGTGAGTTCAATTCATTAGTCTGCTTCTATTATTATGCTTAATGCATTCGATTATTGTCAGGGCCGATGTGCTTCACATATACCAGATACAAAGAATGCAATCTGTTTACTTTATACCATATCTATCTCTGTAGTAAGCACCTGACGAGATACAGAGAAGTATGCAGCTAACATTTTGTGCAACCGCATCTTTGGACCCTCTGTTTTCAAATTTACAAAGAGAAGATATTGCTTTCAACATCTAAACATTGTTTTTTATTCTCCTCTAACCCTCTTCCTAATCTTCTTAATAGGTTCTGTGGATTTTGAATGGGCTCTAACTTTAATAGCTCTGATTTTGCTATCATGCAAATATGCGTATTTATCTTTTTCTTTATCTTTGTCTTTCTTTTTAATTGTTTTCTGGGATATCAGTGATGTATGTTTCCATTCTCTTTGTCAGTTGTCTTCTGTACATGAATCGTTCCAATCGCTTTTAACGGGCTGCCAGCACTCTTCCTTAGCCACCCCGTCTGCAGACTGTTGCAGAACCTGGTACTTAATAGAAACTTACCACAAGATGTTCCTAGGTTGCTTCATTTCTGAGATATCTTACATTGTATGTATGTCAATACTTACAAGAGAGAATTGGGCACAATGGAAACCCGAATCTGCACAGTTCGCGGCGACTTACTAGCCAGGTGGCCTTAATACCTCAGGCTCAAGACCTCCCCACTCCCCCCCCGCCCCCCCCCCCCCACCCCCCCCCCCCCCCCCCCCCCCCCCCCCCCCCCCCCCCCCCCCCCCCCCCCCCCCCCCCCCCCCCCCCCCCCCCCCCCCCCACGCGCTCCTACATGACAAGGTTCTACAGGCAGTAGATGACAGTTTATAAGAGAGAATTAACCATATCTACTGAGTTTCAACTTCATTTTTGCTGATGAGCAGAAGGTATTCTGAATATGCACCCGCAGCTCTATCAACGTACACATTATGTAGAAATCATCTAAGTGTCTTGTTAATACAGATAAGATCCGTCTGATATTTTGTGACATGGTCTGGTGATTTCCATGTTATATTGTGTAGTCTATAATGTTGGAAAGATAACCACTTCGGACTGTGATATTTATATTTCCCATGATATCTTTGTAAACCGTGTTATTTTATCTTACCTTGGCACCCAGGTCACATAATTAAATGCTGATATTGCCATGTCCTAATACTTCATACTTAACTTAAAAATTGACAATCACTGCACTTGATAAGTTCTGCATATGCCGACCTGCTCTCCAAAGGCCTCGAAGATTCCC
Organism: Cepaea nemoralis; assembly: GCA_014155875.1. Taxonomy (NCBI): domain Eukaryota; kingdom Metazoa; phylum Mollusca; class Gastropoda; order Stylommatophora; family Helicidae; genus Cepaea; species Cepaea nemoralis. The sequence goes on from JACEFZ010019451.1 coordinate 12,242, forward strand.
CCTTGTTAATTATTTCAGCAGCAATTTGATTAAAGTCCACCTGGCTTGTGCTCTACGTTGTGAGCATTGTCATGAGCTTCTATTCATTCTCTTTCCATACATGGATGCTACATCTGTTCAGTTGCACTTACCATTTCCCAGAGAGACTTTACTACATTACATTTATTGTAATAATGGAAATCAACAGACCACATTTATTGTAATGTAGCCCTTCCCCCATGGGGGGGGGGGCATCAGCAGCTATTATGTCAGTCTGTTCAATGACCGGTATGCCTGTATACCTTTCCAGAAGGTCAAGGATATGCTTGCAATCCCTGTCCTGCTGACAGAAGGTCAAGGATATGCTCGCAATCCCTGTCGTGCCGACAGAAGGTCAAGGATATGCTCGCAATCTCCGTCCTGTCGACAGAAGGTCATGGATGTGCTTGCAATCCCTGTCCTGCCGACAGAAGGTCAAGAATGTGCTTGCAATCCCTGTCCTGCCGACAGAAGGTTAAGGATATGCTCGCAATCTCCGTCCTGTCGACGGAAGGTCAAGGATGTGCTTGCAATCCCTGTCCTGCCGAGCGATGCTAGCCTCTCCTCCCGGAACATGCCATTTTTCACTTTCCAAAGCATACTATGTGAGTCTATTAAAACACAATGTATCTGGCTATTCTGTCATTCAACCATCGGGAGGTTGTCGCCCCAGCCTCGACTTCCATTATCACGCTAGATGTTGTAGTAGTTGTCTCAAACCCCCATTTTAAACACTGTCAATTGTTTATTGCCCTAAAGGCACAACCACTCTTTGTTTCTTTCTCTGACCACAGACCCATCAGTTACATAATTACATAGCCTAGGTGTGAGTTGTCTTCTATGAGCTGTTGCACGGACACTCCTATAACACTGGCTGTCCATTCTCGACACCCTCGACACAGTATAACTATAACTATGTAATGAATCATTTGTAGCACCATGACCCATTCTTCTCCAGTAGCTATTCTGACCATTCCATACTCTGACTGATTGTGTCTTTAGCTTCTGTAATCCAAAACCTGCCTCTCTTCAAAATATCTCCCGTATTATCATCTACAGCATAGTACACTGGGCGATACTAGTCTGCTACGATCCTTAGGCGATCCTGGCCTGTTGCACACCTGTCATATATAGATGTTAGGGTCAGTATATGCTTCATCCATATAATTGGTATATCTCATACACACTTCAGCATGATTCGCATGTACCCCTATTGTGTATGCTATTACGCTTCACTGGCTGATAAGAGGTTTTGTGAGCAATCCCAGACCAAAACACTGAAATGATCAGAGGCAGGTAAACTGTGTACGTTCATTCTGTGTTGCATGTCTGCCACGGACATCATTTTCAGAGCACTGTAATCTTTGGTCCTGTCCACTACTTGTTGCCACAAAACTTCGATGGACACGGCTTTTGTCAAAGGTTTATCCCGTGTATTTGTGTGTGTCCTCTCTATTGATGACACTGCAGATTCTTGTGAAATCGAGTACTCCTCTCCTTGACAATCCTGTTGTTCAATGAACACAGAGGTACAGATGCTTTGTCAGGGTGTACCACCCATCCACTTTGTCTACAGCAGCCTGAAGTTCTCTGTCCTATCTCTCCTTTGTATGTTTCAAGGATGTCACAAGCAAACATCAATACACCCCGAATACGCGATGACTCTGTTGCCTTTGCCTTACTTGTGTAGACGTTGTCTTGCGGGTACTCGAGTCAACAGAGCCATCGTAGTGTCTAATTCGTAAATCATATTGCGTGAAGTTCAAGATGAACAGGCGCGGCATGAGTGGAGAAGCATCGACACTTCTCTTTTGCACGGACTTACATGAGTATACTGTCCAGATTCTGTTCAGGTCCGAGGCAACGAATGAGCTGATCTGCTGACTTCAAGAGCACCAGTAGTTGAACACCCACGAATAACCAGAGAGATATAAGGTCTGTATACGTACGACTGCTGGTTGAAGACACAATAACACAGGAAACAATATTTTTGAGGATGCTTGAGTTGGGATGTTAAGTGTGGTTCCCATAAGGAGGCAAGAATGTGGACGAATCACAAGTGTAGAAAACCTGTATGTTACTGGAACAATCAGAATTAACATTTCACACCATTTCCAGCAGGAGACGGGGCATCTATGGATTTGTCCGGAGTTTTGTTACATGCATTTCTTAAACCCCCAAAAGTCTTCTAATTAGTTCCCGCTGTGCAGCCAGAACCATATCCAAAAAGCTATAGCACCATATAAAAGAGAAACGGTTTACTTGAAGACAAAACGACAATGATGTACTTGAGGTTAGTTAAAGAAAGTTGCATATCCTTTGCAGGACGTCGCAGTCAACCACAGAATTATTTGGCTGTTTGTGATTTCTTAGCAAGTTTATGATTAGTAGTTTGTCGTTGCTTTCTGAACGACCAACAATCATAAAAACTAGCGAAAGGCGGTTTGCTGCCAAATCTCCCGATGCTGCGTTTTGAACCGAACACGATATGCGAGATTACGAACTGTGTCGGTAACACCTTCGCCACAGAGCCGGCATTTGAGGTATTCAGGCATACATTGGTCGACGGTCACTGTATCAGTGCTGGTGACGGTCAGTGTATCAGTGCTGGTGACGGGTAGTGTATCAGTGCTGGTGTACGGGCAGTGTATCAGTGCTGGTGACGGTCAGTGTATCAGTGCTGGTGACGGTCAGTGTATCAGTGCTGGTGACGGTCAGTGTATCAGTGCTGGTGACGGGCAGTGTATCAGTGCTGTATCAGTGCTGGTGACGGGCAGTGTATCAGTGCTGGTGACGGTCAGTGTATCAGTGCTGGTGACGGTCAGTGTATCAGTGCTGGTGACGGTCAGTGTATCAGTGCTGGTGACGGTCAGTGTATCAGTGCTGGTAACGGTCAGTGTATCAGTGCTGGTGACGGTCAGTGTATCAGTGCTGGTGACGGTCAGTGTATCAGTGCTGGTGACGGGCAGTGTATCAGTGCTGGTGACGGGCAGTGTATCAGTGCTGGTGACGGTCAGTGTATCAGTGCTGGTGACGGGCAGGTATCAGTGCTGGTGACGGGCAGTGTATCAGTGCTGGTGACGGGCAGTGTATCAGTGCTGGTGACGGGAACATATTGCACAGGCTGAGACATCAAACACTCTTGGACAGGGTATCGGCCGCACAGTGTACAGGCTAAGATGTGTCTTTCAATATGATGATGATTGGTTTAACCATGGTAAACCCCGGTGTATATTGTATACCGTACTAAGGTGTTTATATCTTACTCAAATTATCAACACAATCGTCCATCTAGCAATATATTCACACAAACAAGTCAGTTATTTGATGTGACAGTCTCCAATTACACAGGTATCCGGGGCTGTTCTCCATGTTATACTCTGTACCATTGGTTGCCGCGCGCGCCTCTCTATGCGTTGTTGACCCAGTTCAACATGTACGAACAACACTAGCAACGGAAGCCAACACCACTACGTATTACACATGTCAACAGTCAAGGTCACTATTATGAGTGAACCGTGTGTAATGTATACGATCTGATTATTGCGAACGTGTGTGATATTCATGTCACAGACTCCATTTGACAATTATAGAAAATTTAGCTAACGAATACAAGCAAACACGTGTATTTATACTACATATTAATAAACTGTTCTGATATTGACTTGATGCAGTTATCATGTAAAATAGCAAGTTATTTAATACTATATTAATTATTCATTACTGTGCATTCATTAAGCATAATGGACAAATCTTCTGACAGCAGTCCTGACTAGGTACATAAGTTAGCAACTGCTATCTGGCAACTTATAAAATAGCTGTCAAATTGCATTCAGTTCTGATCGATGATGTCCTCCAAGGGGCCTTCTAGAGATTAGAACAAGAATCGCCACGGCAAAGGCAGTCTGTTGCAAGATGGAAAACATGCTGACCTAATAAACAGAGATGAGAAAAGGAGTGATGGAATGTTATACAAAACCCATACTCTGTGTGAGTGTGTGTGTGTGGGGGGGGGGGGGCGGGGGTGCTTGTGTGTGTGTGTGTGTGTGTGTGTGTGTGTGTGTGTGTGTGTGTGTGTGTGTGTGTGTGTGTGTGAAAAATATGAGCAATAAGCAATCAAGCTGAGAAACGTCTAATGGCGGTGGACATGTGGTTTCTTAGGACAATGCAAAGAATATTATGTACGAATAGAAAAACCAATGAGCAAGCCTTACAAACAACAAATGTAAACCGTAAACTGATTCCAGAAATTTGACTTGGACAGCCAAGATTTTTTGGACACGCAATAAAGAGAAATAAACTGGATAACTGAGAGACAACTGCCAAGACTTATGGAGGACAAGTCGGAAAAGGCGGAGAGATAAATGTCGAGATGGCTTGGTCACTTTGCGTAAACGAGAACTCAGAGCTGACGCAAGACTGGTTGGTGATGTGATCCTGTGAGATGGCTAACCCCGGCCGTCCACGCATATTGGTACGGTACACATGGATGATGATATATGGTCTCCAACTGGGCCTTGAATGACACGGAGAAGCTAATTTGAGGATTCCTTGTCACCTCTTCTTAGTTTGGTACACGACACACACACACACACACGCATACGCACGCGCACACGCACACGCACGCGAACGCGCACGCACACGCACACGCACGCACGCACACGCACACACGCACGCACACACACACACACTATGCTCATCAGAGGAAAACGGGGTAGAGGGCGTGGGGGGGGGGCGGAATTGTCCAACAAAAGTATATAAACATATAATTAGGTAAAGTCAGCGTATGTGGTGTGTCTGTTCGTCAACAGTGATATTTATATTTCATGGTATGCCTTCTTCATACCCATACAATTATATTTCTTGCTGTGAAAGTTATGTTATAATCTTGTTGTTTCTTGATTTATATTTACAACTGTCCACTAAATGACAAAAGCCGTTAGTTCTTTACGCGTGTCATTCTCTGTATACGAATTGCCGTTCTTGTGATGAATTGCTCAACTACAACAGCTCCGATGCGGTGTTGGCAATTCACCGATGTCCGCTTGCACGGGCCTTGCGATGGTCAAGAGCTCACATGCCAGTCTGCAGGCCGCGATACGGACTATCATCTGCCGCAACATTACGTTGTGACGAGGCACTTGTCTGTTATCTGTCTTCCGCTGTCAACAACTCTGAGATCCAGTTAACCGCTGAAACACGAGAGCACCATCTTTGCACGTGCAGCAGTATCCGACCAATAGACTGTGTTTGAGTGTTCTTTAAAAAACGGTCAAATAGCTACTGCCAAGATCAGCTGAATAATAGGTAACATCGTGAATACTTAAATTAATGTTAATCTCCAATTTGTGATGATTAAACAACTAAAGAGACAGACAAACAGACATAAAAGGCAGACAGAGAGTTAAGTAGATTTGATAAGCAGAAAAACAAACAGATTGACGGGCGGGTGGCGAGCTAACAAATGGACAGAAAGACAGATGGACAGAGATTTTAATGGTTGGACGGATGGACAGATAGACTCAGAGATAATTGATTGATAAACTGGTTGATTTATTTATATTCAACTTTAGTGATTAGCAATCAGTGTCACGGATACTGTATAATCGTCTATCCACTACAGTAACATAACGTAAAAGCAGTCAGACTTTTGCTGGTCTCTGTTCGCTGGCCATTCACACATAACGCATTCGAGCATCAACAATTACCTTGGTGGAACATACACAAATAGTGGCCAGTCCGTCTGGCGTATTAGTTTTTAAATTTATCTTCTGCACTGTTGTGTTTCATATAGTTCAGGCATTCTGTAGCGTCATGTTCCTAGCATCCCTAGCTCAATGTGCCTCCACATATGTACATGAACAAGTTGAAAAGTCCATGTTCTACCCTTTCCTGGCCTCCCCAGTTAACTCTGCGTCAACTTGGTTTCATGAACTATCTGGAGAGTCCATGTTCTATATGTCCCCGGCCTCCCCAGCTCGCATGCGTCAACTTGGGTTCATGAACGAGCTGGAAAGTCCATGTTCTATCTGATCTGGCCTCCCGGGCTCAGTGTGCCTCCACGTGGGTTCATGAACTAGCTAGAGATTCTTTGACGCGTTCACGGGACATGAGATCGAATAAAGCACAAGCAGCAATAATAATTATATCAATAGGCAGATAAGCAGACTGCTGGGTTGATTCACTGATTGGCTGATTGATGGAATGATTGGTACTGAGAGACAATCAAGAGACTTGAACAGTTCCCGCCCCAACTTGTAATAGCATAGAAACTGTTCTGAAGAGTAGAACAGAAGACAAACTTGGTGAATTCTGGCCATCAGAAGATCCAGTAAAAGAGATGCGGACACTCCTGACAACAGTTGGTGCCAGTGGGGGGTGACACGCTAAGGCCATTTGACTGTACACGTTTTGTAACCAGTTTGTATACATTCTAGGGTTCCTATGTCAAAATCACGGCAAACCCAGCTACACATTTACCACGTCACATTTTAAGGCAAACTAGGTTAGTACCGATCATAACACTTACGAACCTTGGAACAGTTGGTCCTGGGATAACCGTAGCTATCGTTTGAATTCTTTTTATGTTCCTGTCAATTTAGGCTAAACATGACTTCTCATATGTAGCAGTTATAGATGCTTAAATGGCTGGGCTCTCTGAGCAGTTCACATTGTGACCATCAGCGAGTAGCCCGGGTTAATGCCGAGTGAGTTAAATGGCATTACGCGTGGTTAATCCGGGCGTAAGCTCTAATGGAGAGCCAGGGACTTAAATTAAGCGCTTACGGGTGACATGTGCCCACTTTATCACTCAAACTTAGTGAACATTTTCATTAGGGCTGCAATCCAGCACGCTCAAGCCTTAATAATTCCTCAAGCAATTTGGGAGCGAATGGAATCAGAGATTGTGGTAATCTCTCTCTCTCTCTCTCTCTCTCTCTCTCTCTCTCTCTCTCTCTCTCTCTCTCTCTCTCTCTCTCTCTCTCTCTCATCTCTCTCCATCTCTTTCTCACTCTCTCCTTCTCACTCCCTGTCGGTGTGTGTGTATGTGTATGTATGTGTGTGTGTGTGTGTGTGTGCGTGCGCGCGCGCGCGCATGCGCGTGCGCTCAAGTCCTTTCTCTCTCCTGTAGCGGTTGCTGATGACTGACTTGTACAAGATGTCTCTGTAGTATAAGCACAAATTTCTATATTTAAACATACATTTAGGCTCTTGTTGTTGGTGTGATTTCTCTTCGAGATCTCTGTTTTCTTTAATTTTTCTTTTACGCATCACGTTGTCTGTCAATATATTTCACGCTGTCTTTATTTATTTCTCACTCTGACACTCCCATTAACCGCCTCTCTCTGCCGAGTGTCTATTTATAGGACATAACCCATTTATTTCAGAACCAGTGTAACGTGAAACCGGGAGCTGGTGACGGATTGAGCCTACGAGCAACCGACGAGGTAGTTGTTGGTTACGTTCTCACATTCAGCATAGTAGGCCAAGTATCACATATAGAGACATTGGTTATAGTCACCAACTAGTCGGCTCACTGCCAAGAAAGAAAGCTACGTAGAACTACTTTCTTTACAGATATCTAGACAAGTATAGACAGGAAATAAATTTTGGAACAGAATAAAAGATTCATTGATGAGACACTCAAGGCTAAGAGGGGAAAAGTGTGCAAATGAGAATGGTACTAGCCAATGTGATGTGTTTGCATAACATCTTAGAAGGCTATTTACCTGGATGTCAACGGGTAAAAACACCAGAAATCAAATGGATTAAATTTGCGATGGCGGCCAAGCATAAAGCTAAATCGACTATATTTGCGATGGCGAACAAGCTTAAAACCAAATCGACTATATTTGCGATGGCGAACAAGTATAAATCCAAATCGACTATATTTGCAATTGTGAGCACGCATAAAACCAAATCGACTGTATTTGCAATGGCGAGCGCGCATAAAACGTGCCGTTGCCCTGCCAAGTGTTGATGGTAATAGTGACTATGAGCTACAACTGAGAATATCAAGAGTTAAACTCAAAGAATTGATTAAAGAACCAAAATCAGCAAGTTATGTTTGTTTGCATATCCTTTACAGGACATCGCTGTAACCATCAGCGTCTCTTAGCTGATTGTTGATTTCTTGGCAAGATTACGCTCAGTAGTTTGCCATTGCTGTCTGAGCGACCGGCTCACATACCCCGTAAGTTACCGAGACTGTTAGAACCGCTACCGATTCTCGCCGTCGTCACGTTACTCACGAGAGTATACGGGATTACGGAGAAAGTCGCTAACGCCTAGGCCAGGGAGACGGCAAGTTAGGATACCAGCAAAATACCAGATGAATACATATTAGTCGTGAAGAACGGGTTCGAAATATTCATGACTGCCCAAGTATAAATGACAACGGGTGCATAAGCCACGCATAGTATCCTAATATCATCAGCCAAAAATATTGTACCTCACAAAGAGGCCAGAAATATTAAAACAGAACAGTCTATGAGAAATCTAATAAGAAAAACTAGAAAAAGAAGAGGCAAGATGCAATTTCCACAAGACCACAATAGAAGAACTCCAAAATAATGGGTGAGATCACAACATGTTCAAGGAACTAACAGTAACGACCAGAATCTTCAGAATCAAGGCGAATTCTATAAGGGGCATGAGTGGAAGGTTCGGAATAGAACATGAAGAAATCCTGAACTAATAGATGGAATCATCATGTTCATGTGGTGTGTCCTGTGTTGAATGTCGTCCTCATCAATACCTTCAGAAACAGACTCTCGATCACTTGCCAGATCCCCAACCTCGTGCATTGTTATGTCAACGGTGTCTTCAATGTCCTGTGTCCATCTTCGTGCTGACCGCACCCAGTCTTTTCTGACACAGACATCTGTACTCCTGTGTTCTTGCTGGGTTCTATCTTTTCTGACACAGACATCTGTACTCCTGTATTCTTGTTGGGTTGTATCTTCTCTTGAAAGTCGGTGCGGCATTTTCTGTCTGGCGACCTTGTTTCTTCTCCGCGATCTTCCTGGTTGTTATAAACGTCGATCAACTTCTTTCGTAAACGTGAGCAACAATTGACGACTGTCGTCTCATAATGTGGTTATTTCAATGTATGTGTGAATTTGCTGAGTGTGATTTGATACTGGTCTGCTTAGCCTTCCACTTAGTATTCTATGAAGACACGTGAGTCCGAATGACAAACAAAGTGTGACCTAGAGGCTCGACGAATGGAAAAACACTAGACACATACAGACCAAAATTTGTATCAATGATAACTAAAAGATAAAACTAAACAATAAGAACCATACAACAAATGAAGACTTTTCTCGGCATGAAGACACGACGAAATATGTGACCTCTGGTTTCTTTCTGCGAGTTTGCACTCATTTATGGAGATATATAAGCACTATGCGAGTACATGTCATGAAGGTAAATGTTGCTATCTGGTTGAGGTGTGTGTAGTTTAGACGTGGGGACCGGTTACAATCCTATACTCCGGTCCCCATGACACCACAGACCCGACGTCTCTCTATATAAGGGTAGCAAGGTGAATATTCATGTTCGTTCTCGTCCGTCACTGCGAACGCTAACAAGTCAAGTCGCATTATTCTGTCAAGAAGCCTGATACGCGGGAAAATGTCACGTTGAAAGTCCAACAACAAGAAACACGCTGTTGCCAAGATGTGCAAGATGGGAGCCGACAACAAGAAGAAGAACTCGAGAGCCCACCTGCTAGCTGCATCAAAGAGCCTGATACTACACCTATTACTGAAGCTGCCACGAGGGAGAAGATTGACAGCCCAACACAGTCAAGAACCAAGACAGCAGAGAAGGAGGAGAAAGACACCAGAGTCGGAAACACCGACTCAAAAACAGTCCGATGGGTTGTCAAGCGGATTCATGTGGAGCTGACAGATGAAGAAATCCTGAAGCAGCTACGTGAAGAGAATCTTCACACCCGATTCTTGAAGGCGGAGCGGCTTCTCACCTACTCCAAGATACCTACAACCTTGGCAGTAGTGACGTCGGAGGGCAGCGAAATGCCGACCACAGTATCATTCAACAAGAGAATGCAGCAACCAGAGAGATTCATCCCAAGAATCACGCAATGTTCCAGATGTCAGAAGGCCGGCCACAGCAGAGCTACGTGTCGCAGTAAGACGGAAATCTGCCGATACTGCGCCGATCACCACGCCTTCAAGGAGTGTCCGCTGGCCAAGCTGGACACGGACTTCCGAGCTCCTAACAACAGAAGAAAGTGCGCCAACTGCCTGGGCAAGCATGGAGCAAGATACTTGGGCTGTCCGTACCTGCAACGACACAGAGACGTCTTGAAGACTGCCATCACCACAAGGACACCATACAACGAAGCAATGCGGAGGTGCGAGACAGCCATGGGTTGCTCACAAGCGGAAAGAGCCCAACTGCAAAGCCAAATAGACGAGCTAAAGAAGCAAATCAAGCTACTCCTAGCACCGCCACAAACCAGTGACAATGAAAAACTGCTTGTTGAAATGAAGGAGATACAGAAAAACATCAAACAAGAGATGGAGCGCATGACCGAGATGAAGAAGGAGAACGAAGAAATCCTACAAATGATCAAGACAGAAAGAGAATTGCATAGAGCTGAAATGGAACTCTTTCAAAACAAACCAACAGAAGCCATACAAGAACTCACAGAGAAACCGCAAGATGAAAACCAAGAGACCGAGCCTGAACCGCAAGCTAAAGCCAGCAGCCCAACTACAACGCCCAAGAGGGAAACAATATCCCGTCGGATCTCTGAAGGAGGCACAGAATACCCAGTTAGCAAGGAGGAACTCAAGCGCGAGGAATTCAGAAGGCGCTGGGAAGAAAAAGAAAAGAAGAAGCCTAAGAAACTCCGGGGGAAACCGATGGCATACCCAGTCTTACACTACGACTGTGAGAACGACTTCGAGTACTATATGGATGACGGTAAAATCGTCCCATGGCTGACCACGGAGGAAGAAAACTTAAGGCAGCAGATGCTCACACGCGACAGTGAAAACAGGCGCAAGGAGGAAAATGAAAACGTCGAAAAGCTCCTACAGAAAATACACAAAAAAGGAGACAAAAAGACCAAATAAAAAGTCCTTATAAGGACTGCAGCCAGTCAAGCCAGACGAGCCAGGAGCCTACACCAACAAAGAAAACCACAAGAACAGACGAGCACAAAGGATAGCCGCCGACCACTGCTGACGTCACAGACACAAACGCTACATCACCAGTCCGAGATAGGACTCACAAGACAAGAATTAGGGTGAATAAACCCACAAAAACAACGATCCTCAACAATAACCACAGCTGATGAAGCAGGTTAGACGAGGCCGAATTTGGAATTTTTGTTTTTGAAAATTGGAATTGGAATTGGAATTCATGTTAGTATCACAACCTGGAATTCTGAGATAAGTAGCAAATGTTTTCATTTTTATTTTTATTATAATTCTCTTCATATTTTCATCCTTCCATTCTTCTCATCCCGTTCTTATGCCTTAACGTAGTCACTGGAGGGTCTTCTCCGTGACTTTATGTTGTATCTTGTGTATGTATTTGTTTGCTGATGAACGTTAGTCGCCACAATGTCCTGTATTTTCCGTAATTGTGTTCTGTAAAGCTGCATTACTTTGTGTTAGACAATAACTAACAGTGACAAACAAATATAAAACAGCTGAGATGGAACACACATGTTGTTACTAATGATGGACAGGTTGGCCACGAGACAAACTATTCAGAGCTGTATGATACGCTAACCGGGCCATCAGAAACAGCAGCCTGGTACAGTGGGCAAACTAATCACCGTGCTGAATTCATGTCAGTTTGGATTATATACACCAGTTTCCTGTTAACATTTGTACATACAACACCGTAATGAGACGACATTTGCTACCAAGGCCAGTAAAGACAGAGGGAAGACAAGAAGAAAGAGTTAACACACAAACACTTACGCAAACGCGCACAAATACGAGAGAGAGAGAGAGAGAGAGAGAGAGAGAGAGAGAGAGAGAGAGAGAGAGAGAGAGAGAGAGAGCTCTAGAAAAGACAAGGACTGACAAAGCTGCATTAACTTGTGAGTCCTGCCTTTAGATGTTATTTATCGCGAATTAAGATAAAATACGTTATGTCTTCTCTCGGCAGTGACCAAATAACGTCCCTTGACAAGACAGAGCGGGAGTTATTGGGCTCTCTAATTGGTCCATTATTGCACATAGCGCGCGCTTTGCTTTCGACAAGGGAAATTGTGAGCGCAGTTACCGAGTGTTGAGCACCAGCGCGTGCGCTCGGGGTTTAGAGAGGCCGTTAGTAGAGTCAATAGGCAAACAGTTTTACCAGAAAAAAATAGGAAATGAAATCCATTTACGGCTCCTGAAATTTGCATAAGTGTCTCTCTAGTGTAATAAACCATGAATAACCCGCCACTCGATCGCCTACCGGAAGTTGCCTAGTTTGTCACTCAATCGGTAATTGGTGTTGTTGATCATATGATCCAGCCTCACCAACGAAAAGCCTGGATGCACCAGGTTGATAATATGATGCCTTTTATTCTGGAGAAAGATCGCATATTAGAGGTATGAGGGTAATCTATAGGGAGCAGAGTGGAGGCAGCATCTGTGTGGGGGCAGACAGGGCGAGGGGGGCTTGTTGAGATGAGAACACTTGGCCTCAGCGAGAAACGAGTCTGAGATCTGTTTCTAATGCAACACTATCACACAGCTCTTGTAAACGAGTCTCGAGATCTTTTTTAATACAACACTATCACAAACTTCTTGTAAACGAGTCTGATATCTGTTTCTAATACAACACTATCACACAGTTCTTGTAAACGAGTCTGAGATCTGTTTCTAATGCAACACTATCACACAGTTCTTGTAAACGAGTCTGAGATCTGTTTCTAATACAACACTATCACAAACTTCTTGTAAACGAGTCTGATATCTGTTTCTAATACAACACTATCACACAGTTCTTGTAAACGAGTCTGATATCTGTTTCTAATACAACACTATCACAAACTTCTTGTAAACGAGTCAAGAGATCTGTTTCTAATGCAACACTATCACACAGTTCTTGTAAACAAGTCTGATATCTGTTTCTAATACAACACTATCACACAGCTCTTGTAAACGAGTCTGAGATCTGTTTCTAATACAACACTATCACACAGCTCTTGTAAACGAGTCTGAGATCTGTTTCTAATACAACACTATCACACAGTTCTTGTAAACAAGTCTGATATCTGTTTCTAATACAACACTATCACACAGCTCTTGTAAACGAGTCTGAGATCTTTTTTAATACAACACTATCACAAACTTCTTGTAAACGAGTCTGATATCTGTTTCTAATACAACACTATCACACAGTTCTTGTAAACGAGTCTGAGATCTTTTTTAATACAACACTATCACACAGTTCTTGTAAACGAGTCTGATATCTGTTTCTAATACAACACTATCACACAGCTCTTGTAAACGAGTCTGAGATCTTTTTTAATACAACACTATCACAAACTTCTTGTAAACGAGTCTGATATCTGTTTCTAATACAACACTATCACACAGTTCTTGTAAACGAGTCTGAGATCTGTTTCTAATGCAACACTATCACACAGTTCTTGTAAACGAGTCTGAGATCTGTTTCTAATACAACACTATCACACAGTTCTTGTAAACGAGTCTGATATCTGTTTCTAATACAACACTATCACAAACTTCTTGTAAACGAGTCTGATATCTGTTTCTAATACAACACTATCACACAGTTCTTGTAAACGAGTCTGAGATCTGTTTCTAATGCAACACTATCACACAGTTCTTGTAAACGAGTCTGAGATCTGTTTCTAATACAACACTATCACACAGTTCTTGTAAACGAGTCTGATATCTGTTTCTAATACAACACTATCACACAGTTCTTGTAAACAAGTCTGAGATCTGTTTCTAATACAACACTATCACACAGCTCTTGTAAACGAGTCTGAGATCTGTTTCTAATACAACACTATCACACAGCTCTTGTGCGCAGTTTTTCAACCTGAGAAGAGTTGACCTAAGCACAGGCCTGCGTGATAAACAACCCCAGGAGCCATAGGGAACAGCCTGGAAGCAGATATATGCATCCCTATCTACGAAAGAAGAAGAACGAGATACACCATAAGGGCCCCGACTATAAACACATCGATAAGTCGACGGTTGAACGGCGACAGTTTTCTCAATAATTAGAATTGGAACCAGGGGACATGTGCCTAGGTTGAAATAAACACACCCTTGAGTGCTCATGTTGCTGTGCTTGTGTGATACCATTCAGTAACAAGCGGTGTTTGCATACTTCTTCTATCTCTATGTTGTCTTTCATCTCCCAGTGGAAGATAGACCCGCAATCAATTCACTCTACGCCCTTTATAGTCTTGATTCCCATTGGTGGGATTTTCCAACTAGTTTTCTATGAGACGAAGTAGCAAGTTTCAAGCCAAGACTACTGTGTCACCTCTTACGGAGTGTGGAATCAACTCTCAAACAGTCCCAGAACATGTTCCTGTTTGGACAACATCATGCCCGCGGCCTGGAAATCCCAGAACATGTTCCTGTTTGGGCAACATCATTCCCGTGGCTTTTACATCCCAGCACATATTTTTGTAGTCACTGTAGGCTGGATCCACCTGGCAGCCTAGTTCAGTTTTTATAATCCCACGTTGGATTCGAACACCTGACCACCAGGCCAGCATGCTAGCCAGCAGGCTATTATGGCTCCCACCTGTAGGCATGCCCCGCTATTACGGCTCCCACCTGTAGGCATGCCCCGCTATTACGGCTCCCACCTGTAGGCATGGCCCGCTATTACGGCATTCTAGATCCCAAACTACTGTCGTAAAGTGTGGTTCATTGTAAAGCTGTCCTGGCGCTGAGATAAGCCATCTTGTATGTGCATGACTTATAGAAATCATGATTCGTTGACATGACTGTTACACGCGTGTGCTGTCACCTTACCGTGACACTGTCTCGTAGTCAGATCTGCCTCATGGGGGTCACATTGTTACTCTGGAGGCCACCTGACGGATAAACAGTTTTTTTTTTTAAAAGATGAATACTTGTAGCAATGTAACACATACCGTTGCAACACAGAATCAACACACAGTTTATTTGCAGTCTTGCGTTTCAAAAAAATATTATAGATTTTAAATTGACGACATTAAAGATATTGTGCCATCACATTTAATGACATTATCCAGCGTCGCCCATCAGCAGCTGGAACATTAACTATTCCTACCCACAGAGTTGAAAGCACAAGTTGAATTTGATGTCATGATCCAAATATTGATTACGATTATGTTCATGGTAGTACAAATGTCATGATCCAAATATTGATTACGATTATGTCCATGGTTGTACAAATGTCATGATCCAAATATTGATTACGATTATGTTCATGGTTGTACAAATGTCATGATCCAAATATTGATTACGATTATGTCCATGGTTGTACAAATGTCATGATCCAAATATTGATTACGATTATGTCCATGGTTGTACAAATGTCATGATCCAAATATTGATTACGATTATGTCCATGGTTGTACAAATGTCATGATCCAAATATTGATTACGATTATGTTCATGGTTGTACAAATGTCATGATCCAAATATTGATTACGATTATGTTCATGGTTGTACAAATGTCATGATCCAAATATTGATTACGATTATGTTCATGGTTGTACAAATGTCATGATCCAAATATTGATTACGATTGTGTTCATGGTTGTACAAATGTCATGATCCAAATATTGATTACGATTATGTTCATGGTTGTACAAATGTCATGATCCAAATATTGATTACGATTATGTTCATGGTTGTACAAATGTCATGATCCACATATTGATTACGATTATGTCCATGGTTGTACAAATGTCATGATCCAAATATTGATTACGATTATGCCCATGGTGTACAAATGTCTTATTCTTTATTTTTATTACCTACATACCCATGGTTATACACGTGTCCTGCTCCATATATTGATAACGTTGTCATTGTTATGAACAGGCTTGTCTATAATGTAATAATTGTAATACATTGTGTGTTTATATTGGCCTTGTCAGTGTACGTACACGCTTAACCGCCTAGGGTACACGGTGAGCAGCCAGGTTCAGAATTCAGTTATAATAAAACTTATATTATGGATTTCTCCAAAAAGAAAGAAGTAACATAATGTAACGTTCTTGCTAATTCATCTCAAATAGATGGATCGTTTCAATTATCTTGAACCAGCAAGAAAGAGTTATTAGAGGTGGAAAACATTAGACGGGTACTGAAGGGGCCTAAAGACACAACGCCAGGCCCGGACATCCATTCAACTGATTTTAATGTGCGGATGAGTATGCAGCACAGAAAGCAACTAGCCTTCAAGTCATATCCATTGTGTCTGCCAGATCTTTACAACATGTTCTGCTGTGGAATTTTTATTCTCATGTTGTTGTTGTCAGTACTACAGAGCTCAATGTATAAAGTATAGTGACAGTTCTGTTCCCAACAGTGACACACCCATTTTGGTTAAAATTAATGGTTTGGACAATGATGTATGTTCCGATGTAATTGTTATAATGACATCCGTGATCCTGAGGATGGAAGGTGCTCTTCTGGGTTCCACGTGAGATGGGTTAGTTTGGTACTGGGTGTCCATTTGTGAATGAGGCGATCACAGAATGATACAACTGGCCATGCTGATTTAAGGAAACACGTCTTATCCACACAGGGCAATATGGTTTGGGATGTATTTGAAGACATCAGTTCGGTTGTGCATTTCATAGTAGCACGGTATAACTCAAGGAGCATATGTAGAAATACGACTGTATTCCATGTGGATGCCAACACATTGGCATCATATATGGACAAGTTCACCATTGAGGGAGATAAGGCAGATGACTTGTGTTCCCTGTATGTCGTGGGAAGTAGATATGTAGCCTTAAAGCAGCGTTCAGGGCTATAATGAGATTACTACTCAACGTGTTGTGGCTTCCCAATGGCTGTGGTTGGAGACTCAGGGAGTGATGACCACACATGCAGCCATATGTGGCCACATTTCCAGAGCGACGGGTGGAGGTTGTCATTTAATGCTCATATGTACTACACGGAGGAGGTTGTCGGATGTTTTTGGGACAATCTCAAAGAGATAGAGGACAATCAAGTTCCTCGTTCCCAATGTGATCCTGTCCGTTCTAATTAAGTTAACCTTTACTGTCTCAGTTGCTTAGTCCATAAATAGAGTCTCGGAAAACCAAGGAATACCTCTAGGAAACCAAATAAAATGATTTTCCTTACAACCTACAATATCCTATCGCCTCTCCTATCTCGGTTAATTAATTATTGTCTAGGGTTTGTTTTAATTAAACAACTTAACTACGACAAGAAAAACACTCAATAGATGACATGACCCCAATTTTATGGTTTAATAAACATAAATCGGGTTATTGACCATTACATTAAAAAAAAAAAAATCAAATTCAATACAAAAAGGTCATATCCATATATATCTATATCTATACATATATCATTGAAGTGCCATAAATAATATCCATATCGCTAGCTATATATGTGTATTTCTATTACATTTACTGCTCATCTTCTACGGGCATATGTGTAATCTGAAAAAAAAAGAACTGTATACACTCCGGTTTCTCCACTTCCAGGTTTGTGAATCCCTGCGGCAAGCAGTCAATGACAATATCTATGTTACTTGTTCTTAGTGTTGATCTATTCCAGGTCTGAGCAGAATATTGACTCTAGTTCTCCCATTTCAGGTTCAAGGATAAATTATCTATGTTTCCTGTCCTACATGGGTAGAGGAAAATCTTGCAGGTGAATAGCTTTCTGCACTACTCTATCAAAGGGCATCACTCAAACGAGGTGCTTCACTCTATCAGGTGCTTCACTCAACAAGGTGCTTCACTCAACAGTCAGGTCTGGATCTAGATGGATCTAGCCACTACCTGAAATTCCAGCATCAAACATATATCTACTGATATCATCAATATGAACATCAGAAATGGAACGCTGTACACTTTCAAGAAAAAAAAAAACAAGTAAAATCAATAAAGAGAATTTTGATCCTAGGGAAAAATAAACAGTAGAGGAAGAGGGTTTTGGTGTTCTCAAATAGTTATCAACCCCATAATGGTTTCTCTCCATCCAATCCTTCATTATAGGCCGCTCAAGGTTTAGACTAGCCGATACGCAGTGTCATCTTCACCCACGCCTGTCATACATGGTCTCCAGGTTGAGTAATACCTTGATCGAATTGGAATTTGACAACTATGTTCACCATTCTCTTCTGTACATAATTATTTTCTCTAGATCTCCTCTCATTAAAGAAAAAGGTCTCATACATTTAGGATTTTAAATTCATTCCCCCTTGCAATGAGTATTTGCTTATAAACAATATAAGTACATTATGTTATCATCTCTTGTATAACATTCAGGTGAATTCTTGCTAGTCAAAAGTTTCAAGGGGAATATATTCTCTCCTCTTCACCATGTATGTACTATGCCTTTACCCATTCATCATCATCATCATCATCATCATCATCATCATCATCATCATCATTATCATTCATTCAGGACACACAACTATATGATTGTAACCTGAGTTATATGGAATATAGAGTGGTGTCATGATTAGGAGTGCACTACATTAGTAATTAGTGTATGTATTATTATTAACATATTCTCTTCTGAAAGGTAGGACATTATACATCACAGTGCCTCTATCATGAGATTGATTGATTGATTTATCAACTCCTTCTCAACATGTCTCTTCTCCTTACTCAATTCACATTCATTCATCAGAAACCATAACCATATTGGCATGTATGATACTTAGACATCCTGATGTGATTTACACATGATAAATTCACATATGCAACTCTAATGAAATGATTTTGGAACCTCACTCAGTTCACAGTCATTCATCAGAAAATCTAATAATATTTGCATTATGATAAGTTGGCACATTTATGTGATTTACACATGATAAACTCATATACTCACCACCAATGAAATCATAATAGAACCTCACTCATTCCACCATCATTCATCAGACATCATAATCATATTTGCATGGATGATAATTAGGCATATTTATGTGACTCACAAATGATAAATTCACAGATGTAACACCAATGGAATCACAATTGATTCATCACATGCATGCTTCCACCAAATACACAGGATTATATGATACATATAGAAAAATATTCAACATACCATGTGCTCATGTACTTTTTCTATTACAAATTACACTAATTTCTCCTACTAGTGCTTATACATTTAAAATAGTTCCTTATTACTGAACTAATTATTTTAGCCTTCTAAATCCCAAGTTAATCATACACTCTTAAATCACTGCTGATTTAGTTAAGAAGTAAAAAGATACAACCTAGGTCTAATGCTTAAGTAGTATATAATGTGCAAACTACTTAGTATTTATGGTGCAAAACGTCATCGATGACGTAGTTTTCTTTTTAACAATACGCAGGGTATAGCACCAGATTATTTTACGACCTCAATATTTGAACTTGGCGGGTATTTTCTTGGGTCCGGTTGTCGTGATAACTACTACCTGTTGACTACTTCCTGCTGTCACTTCCGGTCCCCGGGCGGGCGGGGCGGGCGGTGGTGGTGGCGGGTTCGAGTCCCAGTGTGTGTGTGTGTGTGTGTGTGTGTGTGTGTGTGTGTGTGGTCACGTGGTGTAATCGAACCCCAGTTATGTAGATTGCCTCCTTGATGAGGAGACCGATATCCAATATGACAGAAAATTGATTTATTCCATGTTTCGCGTTACCCCAAGTAGGTCAAGTAATGACCGCCTTAATAAACTTTCCACCATGATAGTTAATTCGGTAGAAGTCCCGACCCAGGTATCAACATTAAGCGCTTGGTGAAAATCTGATTTAAAAATATACTACCCAAGCAAACATTATTATTAAACATTAACCCTAAAAACATAACTAAACGCCAAAATTTCTTGTATGTATAGTGGAGCCTTGTAATAAAAGATAATCATAAAAATATGTAATGAAACACCACAAATAACGTCCCTTTTTACAAACATAAATATAAGTAACCAAGGGAGACAAATCCGGTCCCTTGGCTCAACCAGAATTGTCGACCTCTTTTGCATACTAAGCTCCGCTTGAACGCACAGGTAAAGACTGCCCACCGACCGTCATACGAGATTATCTGATAGCGGTCAGCGAGAACGCCCAGGGCATTTTTTCAATTAACGTCAACGGACTTCACTGCTTATCACAGATAGAGATCAGACGACGTGATACAACCGGGGCTGTGAAGGGAATATTTGCGCAGAAAATATAAGCTATTCTAAAATATAGCTATACGAAGCCGTTACACAAAGTGTATGTATGCGTGCATGTAGGCGTGTGTGCGTGTGTGTATGTACATGGGTGTGTGTGTGTGTTATCTATTACAAGACGTCGCAGTCAGCCCCATCATTGTTTGGTTGTTCGTGTGCCATCATGATTTGTCATGTCATATCAGGACACAATGTATGCCTTGTACTAGTCATATGCGTGTGAAGAGGGTGTATCAACAGCTAGATGTTTATCTATTACAGGACGTCGCAGTAAGCCCCAACATTGTTTATGCAATGCATTTACAGGACGTTGCAGACAGCCCCAACATTGATTGGTTACACGTGTGCCATCGTGACATCCGTGTGCGCGTGCGTGTGTATGTACATGCGTGTGTGTGTGTGCTATCTATTACAGAACGTCGCAGTCAGCCACAACATTGTTTGGTTGTTTGTGTGCCATCATGATTTGTCGTGTTATTTCAGGACACAATTTATGCCTTGTACTAGTCATAAGCGTGTGAAAAGGGTGTATCAACAGCTAGATGTCTATCTATTACAGGACGTCGCAGTCAGCCTCAAAATTGTTTATGCAATGCATTTACAGGACATTGCAGACAGCCCCAACATTGATTGGTTCCACGTGTGCCATCGTGACATAGGTGTGTGCGTGCGTGTGTATGTACATGCGTGTGTGTGCTATCTATTACATGATGTCGCAGTCAGCCCCATCATTGTTTGGTTGTTCGTGTGCCATCATGATTTGTCATGTCATCTCAGGACAAGCAGACAGTCAAAACATTGATTGGTGGTGCGTGTGCCAGCGTGACATCCGTGTGTGCGTGCATGTGTGTGTACATGTGTGTGTGTTTGCTATCTATTACAGGACGTTGCAGACAGTCCCATCATCGCTTGGTTGCGCGTGTGCCATCATGACATCCGTGTGTGTGTACATGCGCGCGTGTGTGTGTGCTATTAATTACAGGACACCGCAATCAGCCCCAACATTCGTGCTTCCTGGGCAAGCTTGCCGTTGTCTTTCTGAACAACTAGCACCCATGAGTGTCTGTAGTGTCTGTCATCAGGATTATCATCATCAGCAGCATCACCAGCACCACCAACAAAATAATAATCATCATCATCATCATCATCATCTTCATCTTCATTATCAGCTGACGGTGACCGACTGGGTGACTCACCACAGGGCTATGTCGGTGGAGTGAACGTACATGAACGTGTTCAGATATGTATTTGGGGAAAACTGGAGGATGACTCAGAGCGTACTAACAGTATAACGGTACAGCCGAGACATTTGGGTAATTGTCACTATCAATTAAATATGGCGCTGCTTCCGGTCATATGTCTAAGGTAAAAAATCGAAACACATGACTAAAACCGGTAAAGATGGCGTCGCATTCGATCACATGTGTAAGTGTACAACCGCGTGACTAAAACCGATCAAAGATAGCACTGTGGCCAGTCACGTGTCTTGTGGGATATATCGGAAACACGTGACTAATGGTCAAAGATGGAGACGCATCCGGTCACATGGCCAGACAATATTCTGCTGAGTCATTCTACGTCAGCAAATACCGTGTATAAGACAACCAGCATTCGTCGAATAGAAGTACCGGTCTCAGTGAACAGCAACCAGCTCACAATGTTACAACTCGCTAATGGTAAGTTGGTTTTGTGATAAACTTTCACATTTTCGTTGTGTTTCTCCAAGTAGGCTTATGGATAACCTAACATTACTAGTATAATACAGGGGATATATGGTGCTAGACGCATATATCTGAAGAGACAAGCAATTTCTTCCTATAGTAATGTAGGGTGGATCGACATGGAATAGCGCTGGCACTCGAACCGTTGAACACAGCACTATGGTGGTACCGTAATAATATAGGTAGTAATGTGCAGTCGTAGGGGAAGGTGAAAGTGTACTGCGAGGTCCACATACCCATTATCGATAGAAATATATGAACTGTGTGACAGAAAGTGCATGTCAGATCCATAGCTATTATCTGTAATATCCATGTCTATAACGCTGATAACGTACCCTATTCTTATCTGTTTTACAGATTCCGAGACCCACGAATACCTAATTAGAAAACTGTGGAGCATACTAATAGCTGAACCATACAGCTATTGCATGACGTGTCTTAATGTCCCACAAAATCAAGAAGCTGAGAATCCATTAGTCATTCTTGTGATTATGGTGAGGGTGGTAGTTTTGCGGACCTAGTAACGATTCGACTGCGGGATGTACTACAACAGAACTTCACCAACCAAGAAATAATCACATTAAGCCTGAATAGCATCAAGGAGTGCATCCTCGACTATAATCGACAACATGATACTCCAGAACCACCCTCACCAAATGTCGAGCGAACATCGTCACCGGCATCTTTAACCTTTAGTCAATCCACACTAGCGGACGATTATTAAAACACCTGCATAAAAAACAAAAAAAAATGGATGTAATATACTTACAGTCCTGTCTTTAATAGCTAACCAGGCCTCAAGACGAAGAAAACTACAAGGGGTGTGAAGGGAATGTATATGTATAGCACTGTTATTCTGACTTCACAGACTGTAGCTCACAGTGGCTACAACGCAAGTAACACGGCGCTCTCCACGTTATCTATTTCATCATGGCTAGAGGTCATGTGGAGAGCATGACCCGCATTCCCCAACCCAGATCAAACACACAACAGGTCAACGAGCGGGTAGTAGAACAACAAGTCGCGCCATACGAACAGCCACGTCAGGTTAATCTGAACCGCTTGACCTAAAAAATACTGGCTGAAACCGATTTTACGCGTGGCTCAAAAACTAGTATATAAACCCGAGGCTGGTAACAGTCAAGCATTGGGATCCGAAGATGACTACAGACCTCAAGACTGTGCTTGCTAACTGGGTCTACATAACTCGTAGTCGTGAGTCTATGAGACCTGTGGGCGGTGGTGATAAGGCCGTGTATGTCTCATCCTACAGAGGAACGACGACTTTACACATCCGAAGATTTTACGGTGAAACCGACCAGAAATTCCAGACTAAGACGGGTATGACACTTACTCGATAAGAATATGAACAGATGAGCGCCATGCATCTCGAGATCCTAGCTGACTTTAACAGACTCAACCAAGTTAACCAAGCCAGTAACGAAATCAAACAAGGTACAAACAGAGACAAGCAAGTCAGTAACCAAAATATTCAAGTCAGTGCTCATGTCAAACAACGCACTACCAGAAGCCATCAAGTCCAAAACACTCAAGTCAATGCTCAAGTTAAACAAGGAACTAACCGAAACCACCAAGTAGACGCATACTATACCGCCAGTTTTCAACCCAGCTACAGTCAGATGTGTGATGACCCCAGCAACCAGATGTGTGATGAATCCAATAGCCAGCTGTTTGATGTGCAACAAGACACTAACGGAAGTAATCAAGTCCAACACACTCAAGACAGTACTCAAGTCAAACAGGGTACTAAACGAAACCATCAAGTAGACGCATACTATACCACCAGTTATCAACCCAGCTACAGTCAGATGTGTGATGACCCCAGCAACCAGCTATGTGAAGAGCCAAATAGCCAGCTGTTTGATGTGCCCGACAATCAAGTGATTGCTGGCCCTGTTGTCTACAATACTCAGATGTCATCCCACCAATCAGGAGACCAGCCTTGTGACTACATGCCAAGTGACATATACATACCAGGCTACCAGCTCGAAAAACCAAACTACTCAGACAATGGTGTGAAGAAACCCAGAAACAACATTCATTGTGTATAGCTCTGTATGTGAAAATAAAATGCTGTGATGATACTATGTATACCACCTCATATCACATCATCCATTTCGTATAATGACATTATGCATTTTTATTCTTGAAAAATGTACTGAAATACTGTAAAATGTACTGAACTACTGTAAAATAAACAGGCCTATATTATAATTACGTCTTGGTTGTTGAATTATTTAGTGTTTACGGTGTATATAGTTGTCATGTGATGAGAGAATGAAGGGCAAAAATCTTGGTCAAGTAATAAAATTTGTTAGCCAAAGGGGAAACATTGTAGCTAAATTTCAACCAGACTTATAAAACAAAAGCTCACCCAAATTTATGAAAAGTAGGAAAATGTGTTATTCAAAGTGAAACATTTTGGTCACATTTCAACCAAACTTATAAAAATCGCAGTCAAACTTATGAAAAGTAGGAACATCTGTTAACCAAATGTGAAAAGCTTAGCCGAATTTCAAACCAAACTTATAAACATCTCAGTCAAACATATGAAAAGTAGGAAAAAATTTTAACCAATCGTGAAAAGTTTGGCCAACTTTCACCCAAACTTATGAAAAGTGAGAAATGTTGTTGTCCAGATGTGAAAAGTTTGACAAAATTTCACCCAAACTTATGAAAAGTAGGAAACTTTGTTAACCAAATGTCAAAAATCTTGGCCAAGTAAGAAATGTGTTAACCAACTGTGAAAAGAATCGCCAAATTTCAAACGAAACTTATAAAAATCTCAGTCAAACATATGAAAAGTAGGAAAATTTGCTAACCAAACGTGAAAAGTTTGGCCAACTTTCACCCAAACTTATGAAAAGTAGGAAACTTTGTTAACCAAATGGCAAAAATCTTGGCCAAGTAATAAAATTTGTTAGCCAAAGGGGAAAAATATTGGATACATTTCAACCAAACTTATAAAAAGCTCACCCAATCTTATGAAAAAGAGGAAAATTTGTTAACCAAATGTGAAAAGGTTAGCCGAATTTCAAACCAAACTTATAAAAATCTCAGTCAAACATATGAAAAGTAGGAAAATTTGTTAACCAAACGTGAAAAGTTTGGCCAACTGTCACCCAAACTTATGAAAAGTGGGAGATTTTGTTGCCTAGCTGTGAAAGGTTTGACCACATTTCACACAAACTTATGAAAAGTAGGAAACCTTGTTAACCAAATGGCAAAAATCTTGGCCAAGTAAGAAAATATGTTAACGAAAGGTGAAAAGATTAGCCAAATTTCAAACCAAACTTACTAAAATCTCAGTCAAACATATGAACAGTAGGAAAATGTGTTAACGAAACGTGAAAAGTGTGACCAAATTTCACCCAAACTTATTAAAAGTAGGAAACTTTGTTAACCAAATGGTAAAAAGCTTGGCCAAGTAAGAAAATTTGTTAACCAAAGGTGAAATTTTTTGGACAAGTTTGGCCAAATTTCAAACAAAACACATAAAAAGGTAGGAAAATTTGTTTACCAAATATGAAAAGTTTGAGCAAAGTTCATAGAAACTTATAAAAAGTAGGAAACTTTGTTAACCAATTTCAACAATAAAATTGTACAAAAAATTAACAATTAAATTTCTCTTTATGTTTCCAACTTGAATGTTTCATGTAGAAAAGAAACACGGACAGACATGGCAAGTACTGACCCAACAGATAGCAGACATATTACACAGGTATAGGTACAAGACATTCACAATATTTGGTAGACGCACAATAGTCAACACATACATAAAACCCAAAATAATATACTTAGCGACAGAGACTGGACCCTCCCAAACAGACCATCACAAACATAAACAAACTAATCAGACGCTTCATCTTCACCAACACAATACACAGCATAAAACACAAAACTCTCATACAAGACAAGAAACAAGGGGTTATTGCACTACAGGACATCCACACAAAAATACTGTCACTTAGAATCAGTCACATAGGTAAAATCATCAGACACCCAGAACAGAACAGACTAGCACTATACTACATACGCCACAACATCAAACATCTCACACCTCTTAACAATGCAACTGCACACTACCAGGGAAGACTGCTAACATTATATCAGACATGCATACAGGCAATAAAAGGACATAAACAGTTAATACAGCAAACAACACACACAATATAAAAACGTTTAGTTAGAGAACAAGCACCATCACTAAGACTTAGGAATAAAAGAGGACACAAATACTTCATGACTGACTTCACATGCACCTTTTCAAACCTACACAACAAACACATAACTCCAAAAGCTAAGGAAATCACATATAGACTGTTATACAGTATGACCCCCACAACACAGGTAGAAGCATACATATCCAAACAATGTCAATTATGTAGAGGCAACACACAAGAGACAGAGGAACACATTTATTATACATGTCCAACAATTACTGCCACACGTGCAATACTCAAACACCTCATACAAACGCACACAGGCAAACAAACCGACATATATAAAGCAATTGTTCTCAATACTATACCAAAGACAGCTAAGGACATAAATACAAACCTACTTGTAGCACTTTCTTACTACAGACAACTTATATGGACCTGCAGACACAAAAACTACACATATAACACACACTTAATTTCCTTTATGTACACACACAAAATATCACAACTATTTCCAGAGTAAATCATATGTACTCTTCTTTATTGTATTACAAAGTTGGTATACACGACTGCGAGAAAGAAAGAATAAACTGTGAGTGAATGGTGAGTGAATGATTAAAAAGATCACATATGGTCAAAAGACCAATGAAAGATCCCTTATGTAAAGAATAGTGGAAGTATAAATGCTTGGTTTATTTGCTTCAAAATGATGGTTTCAACCCTTATAGATAAGGGGGAAAAGAAAAAGGAGAAAAGAAAATCAACTTCTTCCATTCCAAATTACTATTTATGGAATGTTTGCTTTAAATACACTTGTTGTGCTATACTACAACCGCTACTAAGATTATCACTTTAGTAAATAGAATCACATATCTATTATACTATTATTATTATTATTATTATTATTATTATTATTATTATTATTATTAATATTATTATCATTATTAATATTATTATCATTATTATTATTACTATCATTATCTTACCCTTATTATCTTTAGTATCATTAATTTTATAAGTATTAATGATATCATCATTATTAATTTACAACTTCATGTCCCATGTTCCCCCCTTTGCTTAAGGTTTGTTGCTTTTGCTACTACCCCCACTAATGATTTCAAACATTTGTCCTGCCTGTACCATCATTAGTGTGATCATGAGGGCATTGGTGGAGTGAAACCAATTGGTGGGAGTGTAGCGAGGGAAACAAAAATGTAAAGACTTCCCATTGTCTTTGTAGTCAATACTTACCTTATTATCCTTAGTATCATTAATTTTATAAGTATTACTGATATCATCATTAGTAATTTACAACTTCATCTCCCCTGTGCCCCTCCCCCACCTTGCTTATGGTTTGTTGCTTTTGCTACTACCCCCACTGGTTGTTTCAAACATTTATCCTGCCTGTACCATCATTAGTGGTCATGAGGGCATTGGTGGAGTGGAACCAATTGGTGGGAGTGTAGTGAGGGAAACAAAAATGTAAAGATTTCCCCTTTTCCTTGTATTCAGTATTTACCTTATTATCCTTAGTATCATTAATTTTATAAGTATTATTGATATCATCATTATTATTTTACATCTTCATCTCCCCTGTGCCCCCTTTGCTTATGGTTTGTTGCCCTTGCTGCTACCCCAACTGGTTGGTTCAAACATTTGTCCTGCCTGTACCATCATTAAGGGTGGTCATGAGGGCATTGTGGAGTGGAACCATTTGGTGAGAGGGTCGCAAGGGAAACAAAAATGTAAAGATTTCCCCTTATCTTTGTTACCCCCCATTCACATGTAAATGTGTTCAAGGAATAGAATATGCTAATGGGTAAATTTCCTATGTTGTAAGCACAAAATATCACAGATATCTCCAGAGTAAACACAAGTACTCTTCTTTATGATGTCAAAATTTAGTATACATGAGCGCGAGAAAGAAACAGGAAAATGTGAGTGAATGTTTAATGAATGAATACAAAACCACATATGGTTACCAAACCAATGAGATTGTAAAAATGTGTGCTAATACAAATGCTGGTGTACTTTACAAAAAAAAAAAAAAGAGGAAAGGGAAAAAATGAATGAACCCTTCCAAATAAGACCCCCCCCCCCCCCCCCCCCAAAAAATAAGCAAGGAGAAAAAGATAATCAACTCCTTTTACTTTCTACTATTATTGAACATTGCATGTTGCAATTGTATGTACCTGCTATGCTATGCTAACACCATTCCTAGGAAAACCATTCTAGCAAATGGAATCACATGTGATCATTATCATAACTATTATTATCATTGCTGTTACTATCATTACTGTTATCACCCTAAGTTGGTTAATTTTTGTCATCATAATTATTGATGTATTTGGTTTTTATTTGCATTATTATTATAGTTACCCTTATTAATATACAACCTCATCTCTCATGTGCCCCCCCCCCTTTCCCTTGTTCATGGTTTGTTGTTGCCTTTGAGGATAACCTCACCTTTTGTTTCCAATATTTATCCTGCCTTTACCATCATTACCAGAGAGTGGTGATGAGGGCATTGGGGTGGTGGGTCCAAGGGGTGAGAGTGTGACAAGGGAAACAAAAATGGGAAGTTTTTTCTTTCTCCCTATCTACCCCCCTTCACATGTAAATATGTCTAATGAATAAAATATGCACACGTCACATACACGCCCACATGCAACGCTCCGTAAATACACCTACACAAATACTAAATACACAGAACGCATGTAACAACACAAACATTATAAATGCAACCACTACCTTTTCTTCCTTGTAAACCCGGAACTGTTTACACCTCCCATTCCCACCAACTTGATACTGTTTGTTTGTTGATTCTGCTGCCGACCTCTCCAATTGGTTCAAACATTTTATACTGCAGGTTTCATCATTACCGAGTGGTGGTGATGGTATTGGAGGTTTTGGAGCCGACAGGAGAGGAAGGCGGCAGGGGAAATAATATCGGTGCACTTTCATCATGCTGTTGTTTTTTGTAAGGTTTACCCTACAACAAATTCAATGTAGAAATGTTAAAATGTATAAAATATTTGTATTTTTGCGCATATGTCAACTACACGTCCACATGCAACGCTCTGTAAAAACACAAACAATACAATTTGCAACGATTTTAACACTCAATAAAAGTTTTTTTTTAATTTGGGATAACTCGAGAGATGGAATAAATCAATTTTCTGTCATATTGGATTTCGGTTTCCTCATCGAAGGAGGGGATCTACATGACTGGGGTTCGATTACACAACGTGACCACACACGCACACACACACACACACACACACTGGGACTCGATCTCGCCACCGCCGGCACCGTCGCCACCGCCCGCCCGCCCCGCCAGCCCGGGGACCGGAAGTGACAGCAGGAAGTAGTCAACAGGTAGTAGTCATCACGACAACCGGACCCAAGAAAATACCCGCCAAGTTCTAATATTGAGGTCGTAAAATAATCTGGTGCTATACCCTGCGTATAGTAAAGAACTACGTCATCGATGACGTTTTGCACCATAAATACTCAGTAGTTTGCACATTATATACTACTTGCTTATACATTAAATAAGTTGTTTAACTAGAAGACCCCAAAAAAAATGCATTGTGATTTATCCTAGTGTACAGTTTATCCATAAACTATGATAACTGAATATAATATTTAGTCTCTCCTAAATAGGTTCTTAAGGACTAACCACATGGTTCTAACACATCAACTCACCAACTTCTAGAAAAGGGTAATTTACTAACGTAATAAGAAATCATGCTTACCTTCATTATGTTTGAATGACTTCAAACACGAAGACAACAAATTTTATGATCCTAGACTCGGATATTTCCTCCAAGTTCTTTGGCTGGTTATAGGTTGGTATTTTGTTTATTCTCACAACTTGATTTATCTTTAAGTGTTGAGGTTGTAGATACTGCCATGCCGTCAGTCACAGCGGCCCTTCTTCTGCCTCGTTTTCGGGTTGGCGTACACGCTAATTCTCTGCCGGCTTGTAAGCCATTTTTAAAGCCGCTTTTCTCCCTCGTTTGGCTATAGCGTCATGAGCAATCACGAAGTTCCTTTCATACTATCTTTAGCACATCCCCGTCCTGATTCGGGATCCGTGCTATTTCCAGCTTGGGATGATTGTAGATTTAACCGTTGTCCAAACTGAAATATTATGGAGCAGTGTTTAGCGCACCGGGACAACACCCACAATCCCAATTCCAATTCCAATTTTCAAAACAAAGATTCCAAATTCGGCCTTGTTCAACCTGCCTCTTCAGCTGTGGTTATTGTTGAGGTCCTAGGTTTTTGTGGGTTCAATCACCCTAATTCTTGTCTTGTGCGCTCTTACGAGTGAGTCCAATCTCGAACTGGTTATATTGATTTGTGTCTATGATCAGCTGGGGGGTTTGTGGCGGCTGTTCTTTGTGCCCGTCTCCTGGTGGTTTCTTTTGTTAGTGGTAGCTCCTGGCTCTTCTAGTTGCAGTCCTTATAAGGACTTTTTATGTGGTCTTTTTGCCTCCTTTCTTGTGTACAGTCCGTAGCAGGGTTTTTGTTGTCTTTCGTTTTCTTCCTCTGTGGTCAGCCATGGGACGATCTCTCCTTCATCTATATAGTATGGCCATGGTTGTACGACATCCGTGTTTAGGTAAGTCTGGGCATTCTTTATAGAAATGGTGGGGCATTGGTTTTCCTTTGCGTTTCTTGTACTTCTTTTCTTTTCTGCCATGCGCCTTCTATATTCCTTGCACCTGAGTTCATGATCCCTGTTCATCTCTGCGATTTCTTCATCGGTAACTATTGGCGGTATCGGGGCGTCCTCTCTGTCTTAGCCAAGGTGCTTATCTCGGTTTTCTTCGTATGACTGGTTGGATATTGGCTTCCCTTTGTACTGTTTCGGGCGTCGTGGTTGGGCTGCTGGCTTTCGCTTGCGATTCAGGCTCGGTCTCTTTGTTTTCACCTTGCGGTTTCTCTGTAATTTCTTGTACGGCTTCTGTTGTTTTGTTCCATTTCAGCTTTCTGTAGTTCTCGCTCTGATTTAATGGTTTGTAGGATTTCTTCGTTCTCCTTCTTAATCAGTGCCATATGTTCCACTTCTTGCTTGATGTTTTGCTGGATCTCCTTCATTTCCGCCAGTAGTTTTTCGTTGTCGCTGGTCGGAGTCGGCGTCAGCAGTGCCTTGACTTGTTTCTTCAACTCGTCTATCTGTTTTTGCAGTTGATCTCTTTCAGCTTGTGATATACCCGTGGCTGTCTCGCACCTCCGCATTGCTTCGTTGTATGGTGTCTTTGTGTTGATGGCGAGCTTTAATACGTCTCTGTGTCGTTGCAGGTACGGACAGCCCAAGTATCTTGCTCCATGCTTGCCCAGGCAGTTGGCGCACTTTCTTTTGTTGTTGGGTGCTCGAAAGTCCGTGTCCAGCTTGGCCAGCGGACACTCCTTGAAGGCGTGGTGATCGGCGCAGTACCGGCAGATTTCCGTCTTACTGCGACATGCTCTGCTGTGGCCGGCCCTCTGACATCTTGAACATTGATTGATTCTTGGGATGAATCTCTCTAGCCGTTGTATTTTCTTGTTGATTGATACTGTGGTCGGCATCTGGCTGTCCTCTGTCGTCACCGCCGCCAGCGTGGTAGGGATCTTTTAGTATGTCAGGATCCGCTCCGCCTTCATGATTCGGATGTTGGGATTCTCTTCTTGTAGCTGCTTCGTGATTTGTTTGTCTGACAGCTTCACATTGAATACGCTTGACAACCCATCATTTATATTAAAATGTATACTGAGGTCACATAAAATTCCAGATTACAAGGAGAATAAATTTTTTTTAGACGGCACTGGTACCTGGTGCAAAAGTAAAATTTTATGTCGGTCCGCGAAAGTGAAAAGTTTGGGAAGCACTACTATAGAGGGCGCAGTCTTTGGCTCTACGGAAGTCGAGGGTAGCAAGCGGGAAGCTATTAGAGGAATGGTTATAAAAGGCCATACACGCATCACAATCGATCTTTCCCTCATCACCACCATAGCTGAATGTAAGCGTCTAATCGGCCTTTTGGCTTCCAAGAAAATTTTTCAATAAACAATCTTCACACACACACACACACACACACACACACACACACACACACACACACACACACAAACATACACACACACGTACACATACACGCACGCACACACGCTAGCGCGCGCGTGCGTAAATATGTACATATAGATCAGGCAATGAGAGAGGATTGCAGACAGCCTTGTGTCATGGCATGGAAGGGTGTCTGCGCTTGTATTGATACATGCTGCGCTGTTGAAGTTCACAACATGATGTGAAGAATCAACATTGTTATGCCACTCATTAAGGCACTTAATAATGATACATTGATATATATATATATATATATATATATATATATATATATATATATATATATATATATATATCTATATATATATATATATATATTGGCACCTTGCCGTCTTGATAGACGATAGTTTGTGCTTTACAAAGGCATAATAACTTTTACCTATGGCGTTAGCGAATGTGACTGATAAGGGCAATTTGCGCTGTAAATGTCCGTTCACAGTGGGTGCATGTGAACACGTGGTCATTTCCACCATCATGCACCATCTTACGTCTTAAACGCTCGG
Organism: Cepaea nemoralis; assembly: GCA_014155875.1. Taxonomy (NCBI): domain Eukaryota; kingdom Metazoa; phylum Mollusca; class Gastropoda; order Stylommatophora; family Helicidae; genus Cepaea; species Cepaea nemoralis. The sequence continues at coordinate 45,171 of JACEFZ010019451.1, forward strand.
TGTGTGACTTATCTGCAATAATTATCTCCTTTGTCTTTATTCCATTTCTGATGTTTCCCCTCCATGAAACACGTTCAGCGGCGACTTGTTCCCAATGTGCATTATCAATGCCTGTATCAATCATGTCCCGCTTACACACATCTTTGTATCGTAGTAGAGGCAGACACTGAGATCTCTTACCCATGTGTAATTCACCAAAAAAGATGTCCTTTGGTATTCTACCATTATCCATCCTCCTAAGATGTCCTATCCATCTAAGTCTACGAAGACAGAGCATGGAATATATATATATATATATATATATATATATATATATATATATATATATATATATATATATATATATATATATGTGTGTGTGTGTGTGTGTGTGTGTGTGTGTGTGTGTGTTGTGTGTGTGTGTGTGTGTGTGTGTGTGTGTGTTTGTGTGTTTATAAGCAATAAAATGTTATTTTTAAAGTTTTTATAACGAATTCTTTCAGGCAGACGGTTCCACTAAAGTAGCTTGATGAAACTGGCTATCATGAAGTTTCCAGTGTGTGTAAGATCATGTTGGCATGGCAATGAGTGACACAGGCGGCGGTATATTGATGTCGTATGTCATAAACATTGGCTCTATCAAACCCCAACTGCTGTGCTCTTTCATTTCACAAGAGGTATCTAGAACTATTCAGGTGAGGTAATTCTATAGAATAACGATACGCTGGCTTGTCGACATCTAGCGCCCTACTCAAAAGACGATCGGCATGCGGAGAACAGAATGGCAGCATACATTTGACCGTTTCTGCGCTATTCATGATGCATCTTTTCACTATTTCCAACAGTTTTTGCATTAGCTTCAGCGTGACTGCCTTCTGTATGGTCGCCACATGATTATTTCATGTAGCCCTGTGTTGCCGCAAAGCACAAATCAAATGTCTTTGTAATGTCAAGGTCTGTCTTTCAAGTAATATGTTTCAACAACTTCACCTCCACTCGATAATACGTTATGTTCACGTGGTTTAGACTAATAACACGCACCGTATTAACTGCATATGTCATATGTCAACAGCCGTTACACTAGTTCTGATGTCATCTAGGTGTCGCGGAGGCACAGAACAAGTGTATGTGTTTGGACATTTAACTTTAATTCATCCATCCATCCATCCATCCATGAATGCATCCATCCATCCATCCATCCATCCTTCCTTTTGTCCGTCCATCCATCCATGAATGCATCCATCCATCCATCCATCCATCCATCCTTCCTTTTGTCCGTCCATCCATCTATGAATGCATCCATCCATCCACCTATCCATCAATCTGTCTGTCGGTCTCTCTATATATTCATCCATTCAATTGCACGTCCTTTGCAGAATCTCGCTCCCATAACAAACATACGGAAAACTTCTCGGTTATAAGAAAGATGTCCCGTGTCCGATACAACCATCCGAAGAATATATGCCATATCCTGCACCCATCTTCTCGTTGGCCTTTTTCTTTTTCTCTTCCCGGACAAATACACCACCATGATTGTTCTTTCCAAACTTTTATGACGTATCAAGTGACCGAAATATTTCAGTGTTCGTTGTTTTATCTTCTTCAATATGCATACATTGTCGTATGGGTGCATTTGTTATTTTTTTTTTTATCCAAGAATTTTTAGAGCCCGTCTATAACATTTATATTCAAAGGCAAAATCATAATAGAAACAGATAAGATTTTACTTGCGTGGTCAGATCATGTTAAAGACCTCTATGATGATACATGAGAAGAACAGTATGATCTTCGGAATAATAATGGAAGGACTATCAATTTTGAAGACTATTATTTAGAATGCTCTTAATCATATGAAGTCTGGCGGACCCCGGGTCCAGATAACATCACAACAGAAATGATCAATGCGTTAGAAGAATATGGAATAGACCAGGTCACCAGACTGTTGAACGCAATATATGAGCTGCAAATATACCTCCTGAATGATGTGATTCTATATTTATTGTAATCCCGAAGGAATCAGAAGCCTTGGAATGTGATCAACATCGAACAATAAGTATAATAATCCGCATCATAAAGATTTTGCTAAGAATCATCATGCAAAGAGTTAGGACGAAAATACCATCTGAAATAGGAAAAGAACAATGCGAGTTTGTAGAAGGCAAGGGTACAATAAATGGTGAGATTTATAATATAATATAATATAATATATAATATAATATAATATAATATAATATAATATAATATAATATAATATAATATAATATAATATAATATAATATAATATAATATATCTGTGTGTGTGTGTGCGCGCGCGTGCGTGCGTGTGTGTGTGTGTGTGTGTGTGTGGTAAGAACATTAACTGAGCGTCATGTAGAAGTAAACAAAGACCTACATATTTGCTTTATTGACTACACAAAGGCTTCGAAAAAGTAAGACATGTCGACATGATAGAGATGCTTGGGATCTACAAATTGATGGGAAAGACCTTAGACTTGTAACAAACATATATTGGAAACAACAAGCTGCCATACGGATTGATAATAAAGTAGCTCAATATCAGCCTATTAAGAGAGGTGTGAGACAGGGATATGTAATGTCTCCAGATCTGTTTTCCCTGTACAGTGAAAATATTTTCAGAAATGTAGAAGATGTGAAAGGAATCATCACTGGAGGAAGAAACGTCAATAACAGATATGCAGATGATACAGTATTGATTGCAGACAATGAGCAGGTTCTGCTATATTTAGGAGATGCGGCTGTTACACACGGTGAACAACTAGGGTTAGAATTAAATTGTAAGAAGACACAGATTATGGTCGTCACTAAGAAGAAGGAAATACCACAATGTAATATGCAAGTGCCGGTCTCCCTGGCGTAGGCTTAACATCTTTCCCGTAATCCTGTATATTCTCGCGAATAACGAAGCTACGCGAGAATCGGCAGCGGTTCGCGCCGCGCTGGTAACTTACGGGGTATGTGAGCCGACCGCTCAGAAAGCAAATGCAAACTACTGAGCGTAATCTTGCCTATTACATCAACAGCAGCTGAAAAATGCTGGTGTTGACTGCAATGTCCTGTAAGGGATATGCAACATTTATATATATATATTATATATATATATATATATATATATATATATATATATATATATATATATATATATATATATATATATCCATCAATGCATTTGTATGTTAGTCTTCATGCATATCTGCCTGTGCGTATTGCCATAACCCTGATGACGTCATGGCATAGTTAAGTCATAACCCAGGTTAGAGTTGAGAGGTTATGGCCGTGTTCAGCAAGTGAACACCGGAACGTGAAAAGTGGGTACTTTTCACACAACGCGAAATGTGGGACTCACTTCCCAAGTCGCAGGAAGTGGGGTCCAGACACGGCTGTCTAGGTTATGGTTTCGCGGAGTGCAGACCACAGTATGACAATGAGTTATGTTCAACACTGAGCCACTGTTTTAGATAGTGCACGTGTAGATATTTGTAATGTAGAATTATTGTCGAATACCTGATTTATGCATTGGTGATGTCTACTTTAGTCTGTGTAGAATAATATACACCTAAAACAACAACTGTCGTTTGAGTCGACCACTGTTTGAGTTCACTACTGTTGGAGTCCACCTAGTACTGTTGTGAGTTGGTGAAATGTGTGTAGAACATTAGTTAACCAACAGCAAAGTTAAGTGCTGAGAAACGACCATGGTGTAGAACATTAGTTAACCAACAGCAAAGTTAAGTGCTGAGAAACGACCATGGTGTAGAACATTAGTTAACCAACAGCAAAGTTAAGTGTTGAGAAACGACCATGGTGTAGAACATTAGTTAACCAACAGCAAAGTTAAGTGCTGAGAAACGACCATGGTTTAGAACATTAGTTAACCAACAGCAAAGTTAAGTGCTGAGAAACGACCATGCAGCCGACTGGAGAAGAAGAGAAGAATTAGTCATACCCCTTTTGAACACGGGCAGTAAGAAAGAAGAAGTGTTTACAACAGGTCGCTATTAAATCAGAGAACTGACGAGGACAAGGGCAAAGCCCTCTTTGAACGCTACTTTGAGCAGAGCAACCAGACAGACATGGGAGGCCGGAATCTGGCCAAGGAGGTCACCTCAGACAGATGCAAGGCCCAGAACACTTCGGATGAAGACACAGTGACAGTGAAAGAAATCAAGGCTGTGCTTCGACGATCAAAAAACAGTGCTCCAGGTCCTGATGGCATAAGATACGACGACATAAATAGGTGTACCGACAATGAGCTAGAGAAACTAGCAGACATGTACAACAACAGTATAGGGAGTGCTAGCATCAAGGAGGAATGGTTACACAGCTATCTGATTCCCTTGCCGAAGCCTGACAAAGACCACAAAAAAATTCAGGGATATCGAATTATAACCATGCAGAATACAATAGGCAAGCTGCTGGAGAAGGTAATTGCCAGGAAAATATCAAGCCAACTAGAGAGGCAAGGTGTTTTCCCACCTACCCTGGGTGGGTACCGTCCAAAAAGAGAAACCTGGACCAATGCAGCAGTCTTTGCCCAGGATGTCTATGAAGGTTTCCACTCAGGGACTGAAACCGTTGCTGCAGCGATTGATCTTGAGGACGCATACGACAGAGTACCACTGGATTTTTTAATGTTTCAGCTTCTCGAACTAAAAGTAAGTCCATTCCTCCTTAGTTGGATTGCTGCAGCCCTCTTCCAACGGAAAGTAGTTTTTAGATGTGGCAGTTGGACTTCGGAACCAACAACAATATATCCTGGCCTACCACAGGGATCACCATTATCTCCGGTACTGTTCAACGCCTACACAGTGAGAATCACCAGTGAGCAGATCACTGGACCTGGCAGGACATTGTCATATGCCGATGATGTTTTAGTGTATCGTCAGGGTAAGGATAGAGAGGAGGTTGCTGTGGAACTACAAACCGAACTCAATCGCATAAGTACTTGGTGTGATGAAGCTGGGGCAATGGTCAACCCAACAAAGGCAACAGTGACTTGGTTCTCGTTGAATAATCATATTGTCAACACTCCAACACCAACTGTAATGCTGTGTTCAGAGACGGTGGAAAGAACGCAGGCAATGAATTACCTGGGGATACGGTTTGATCGAAGCCTTGCTTATAATGTGCACATAGACCAGGTGATAACAAAGGCCAAGCGGGGTTTGGCAGCGATGCGGGTGATGGCGGCAGCAAACTGTGAGCAGCGCCATCTATGTCTTCTGTACGAGGGGCTGGTCATGTCTGTTTCGGAGTATGCAATGGCAATCCTGACTCTCAGCCATAAGCAGATAGAAAGGATGGAAAGGATACAGAATGAAGCTATGCGCATTATTCTTGGATGTACAAGAGATACAGCATGCAGGGCGATGCGCTACCTTCTTGATTTTCCAACCATTGAAGAGAGAATACATGTTTGCAGGGCACGCGCCTACCTCAGAATTAACGCAAACACACAACATCCACTGCATAGTGAAATTAGGAAGGTGAAGGGCAGCAGGTTGAAAAGAGGACGGTCGTGGATGGGTCAAGCCGAAGACATTCTTCAACAGGTGTGTTCACTTGAGGACTTAGAACCTGGCGAGGAGTGGGTGCAAGTGCCAACAGACTTCTGCACATCCTTTTCAGTTTGCATCCAACTAGATAGAAAATGCAGACAAGAAAATCCGGCTGCTGTTGAGGCTGAAGTACAAGCGTTGATTTTCGAGAATTCGCTAGACGGTGACGCGGTCATCTACACAGATGGGTCGGTCGTCCGACATGTGAGAAGCTCATGGGCCTTTACAGCTCGGGCCGGAGGGAGAATTGTGAAGGAGGACTCTGGTGGTGCTTTCACTGAAACCACAAGTAGCCTGACCATGGAAGTCATGGCAGTAAGTAAAGCAATAACATGGCTCGAGACACAGACATTCACTAGGGCTTGTTTCCTTAGCGACTCAATGAACATGATCAAGAGGATAGAGGAGGGGTCGATCCGAAGAGAATGGTTGCTGCCTCTGGAGCGGTCTCGGCTGGCAAAGATTAGTTTCATCTTCGTGCCAGGGCATGCGGGAGTACAAGGAAATGAGTGGGCTGACAAGCTCGCAGGTGGAGGGCGGACGCGCCATGAACCAGGCTGATATTCTGAATGCTCTACGAGAAGTAAGACTTTTGCGAGAACCAAGTGATGACTGTGAATCTACAACAATGGCCAGACTGCGAGAGCAGCAAATTAAAAGAGGGGTGGCCAAACAAGAACACTACGCAGGAAGCCAAAGAAGATTGATAAACCAACACAGAACTAGCGTCGTTAGCCGCTACACGCTGCGGGATTTGCTGAGGAGGGGATCCGAGCACTTATGGACTGAATGGTTCGATGTGCAATGAGGATGATCTGTCGACTAACTAACTAACTAGCTATTAAATCGGCCAATCCATAGTCCAGTCGCATCCTGGCATGTATTTTTATCTATATATCTATATATCTATCTATATATCTGTCTGTCTGTCTGTCTGTCTGTCTGTCTGTCTGTCTGTCTGTCTGTCTGTCTGTCTGTCTGTCTGTCTGTCTGTCCATAAGCCATATATCGGACACAAAAGATACACGGGACACACTAGAGATACATAGGACACATTAGAGATAGATGAGACAACAAAATAGAGATAGATGAGACGTACTAGAGATACATGGGACACACTATAGATACATGCGACACTAGAAATACATGGGAAACACTAGAGTTGCAAGGGACACACTAGAATTACATGGGACACACTAGAGATAGATGGGACACACTAGACATAGATGAGACACACTAGAGATCGATGGGACACACTAGAGATATATGGAGCACACTAGAGATACATTGAGCACACTATAGATAGATGAGACATACTAGAGATACATGGGACACACTAGAGATACATGGGATACACTAGAGATAAAAGGGGTACACTAGCGATACATGGGACACACTAGAGATACATGGGACACACAAGAGATACATGGAACACACTAGAGATACATGGGACACACTAGAGATACATGAGACACACTTGAGATACATGGGACACACAATACATACATGGGACACACAATACATACATGGGACACACTGGAGATACATGGGACACACAAGAGATACATGGGGCACACTAGAGATACATGGGAAACACTAGAGATAGATGGGACACACTAGAGATACATGTGACACACTAAAGATACACGGGACATACTAGAGATACATGGGACACACTAGAGATACATGGGACACACTAGAGATACATAGGACACAATAGAGATACATAGGACACAGTAGAGATACATGGGATACTCTAGAGATACATGGGACACCAGTGAAACATGGGACACTCTAGAAATAGATGGGACACACTAGAGATACATGGGACACACTAGAGATAGGTGAGACACACTAGAGATACATTGAGCACACTAGGTATACATGGGGCACACTAGAGATAGATGTGACAGACTAGAGATACATGGGACACACTAGAGATACATGGGATAGACTAGAGATACACGAGAGACACTAGAGAAACATGAGGCACACTAGAGATACATGAGACACGCTAGAGATAGATGAAACACACTAGAAATACATGGGAATCACTAGATATACATGGGGCACACTGGAGATTGAATTATCGTGTCTTCCAATGTTGGTGATATTTCAATCAGTATCTGAGATGTGATAAATTAACCCTTCACCAGATATGTGTGTATAGGCTATTAGAAAAATAAAAGCAACAGCGAATCCTGTTTGCCTCCACTGACAGTGCAGCTGATGGAGAATGATTTCCACCCTAATGACAATCATGTCGCTGAAACCCAGCGCTCTCCCGGGACTCTTCTGGAGCGCAAATGTTCTACACCAGGCAACTTCAAAGTGATGATTAGAAAAGAAGAATTAATTCTCGACTTCCACGAAGCTCAGCTTTCCAAGTCTGGTGGTTTTCTCTCACGTCCAACTGCCTGCTAGTGGGATCTTTACATGCAATACACCAGCTTTTCAACTGTTGTTTTCAAGGTGTTAACAAAACATCACGAGGAAATGACTGTGTTTGAATTCGATAAATAAGTTGACAGAAAAATGGAAGGAAGAAAAACTGCCGGATAGGAGACAGAATAGGAAAGACTGTTTGCAAGTGAGAGCAAGCTCTAATGGGAGCAGCGAAGGATTGTTCCGGTAATGAACATTCTAGATAGAATTCTTTGTATGTGAATCTTTGTTGTGAAGACAAATGGTTTTCTAGACGCCAGCAATTACACGTCACCATACCGGAAGTGGACAAAGCTGCTCTCCCCATGACGTGTGACAGTAGAACTGAATGGAATTCTGAGAATGACGGGATGCTGCAGAAACAGACCAATCAGCGTAGGGCAGCCGATGGAAAATGTGTCATTTATTACAATATCGGTGGCAGTTCTAAACTAACAATGTCGCTGTCAACCTCACCCAAGTGAGAACTTTTTAAAATCTACTTTAGTTTCCAAGGATTTTGTTTTTAATTCTATTGCTTCCCCTATCATGGCTTTTTCTTCTATCTTGAGCTCTTAGCTTCAAAAGCAATTCTCGAGACTTTCTGTTCAAGTTGTGTTCTTTGATGTTCTCGAAACATACTTCCACGTGTTCAAATGGAATTCATTTCAAGTAGATCATTCTTCCCCTCTCACAATGCTATGTATTTATTCTTTCATTTATTTTCTGTCGTTTGTAATGCATTTATGTATTTTAAATCCTTCTTCAAAAACACATCATTATATTTGTAGGAATACAACCTTGCACTCACACACACACACTTACACACTTTGACACACACACACACACAAAAACTCACATACACACACACACACACACACACACACACACACACATATATTTACAGGACAGCAGTGGCTGGGTAGGGGTGTCCCCTAACAAAGGAGAAGTAAGGTGCCTCGTTCCCTCCGCTACCCTACAGGACACCCTTGGGCAAGGTGGATTACCCGTTTCGCCTCCCGATCAGGGTTACATCAAACTATGGGTGCAGGTGATGGATGAAGCTGAAGAGCCGCCGACAGATAGTTGTAGGTTATGGTCTCCAGCTTCACTATGGTAGGCAGTGGATCTCTTTTTTGAGGAGACCATGGTTATGTCATTGACCAGTGTGCTTACTGCTAAGAAGGAAAGCAATGGCAAACTACCTTATTTACAGATGCAAAGAAAATTATATTGTGCCATCTCATCGAAAATCAGAGAAACGGTGTAGATGGGTGCTATATAGGATTAGCCTCGCCGGTTGGGATAGTAATGTGCACCAGGTGACCCCAGACCGTCAGCAAGCTATTAGGTGCAAAGGATTAATATCATTGAAACTAGAAACTTGGAATGTTAGAACAATGAGTGCAGATGGAAAATTAGAAAACATCAAACAAAAAATGGAAAGAGAGAAGATTAATATATTTGGAATGTGCGAAACGAGATGGAAGGGGCATGGATTCAGACAGGAGAGGATTGTAAGATTATTTATTCTGGAGGAGAAAACGACAAAGAGGTGTAGCCATTATAATGGATCGGCCAACATCAAATTCTGTTAAAGGATATTGGGCCGTGTCAGACAGAGTTCTATTAGTAACAATTAAACGGAAGACTTAAAATAAATGTCATTTAAGTATATGCTCCAACAAGGCGTATGCAGTGAAGAAAGTATAGAGGAATTTTATAATAACATGAAGTCTGCTTTGAAGAAGTGTTTTAAAAAAAACACATCAGAAATAGATATCATAATGGATTATTTTAAAGCAAAAGTAGGGAAATTAAGGCGATGGATGCAGACACGGTTATGGAGAGCAAATTGAAAGAGAATACAGACTTGTAGAATGGGTAAAAGAACAAGAAATGGTTGTAGGAAACACCTGGTTTAAACAGCATCCTAGAAGATTATGAACATGGAGCGGTCCAGACAGAGGATTAAAAACCAGATAGATTACATCCTGATTAGCAGAAGGTTTTCAAATACGTTAACAAAAACTGACCCCAATGCAGACTGTTAGTGTGATAACAGATTAATTACGGGCACATTGAGGGTAAAGTTAAAGAAAGTCAAGTATACAACAGGAAACCCTAAATATGATTTGTGAAATTTAAAACTGACAAATAAATAGAAGAAATTTTATCATCGAAGTAAAGAACACATTTGATATATTGTCTGATCTAGAGATCCTATTTCAAGATGTGGATGATCAATGGGAAATATTGAAGAATGCACTCTGTTGTGCTTACGAAAAATCTATTCCAAAATTAAAGAAAGCGGGTCGTAAGACATGGTGGACTGAATACATTTTACAACTAATGAAAACAAGAAGACACAACAAAAATAATCCTGCAAAATATGAAGAAATTCATAGGAAAGATAGAATAGTATGTAAGGAGGCAAAAGAAAGACTGCTCGATTTTAAAAAATGCATAGAAATTGAAAAACACAACAGTAAACATACACAACTAATGCACAAATGAATTCATGAGCATACGAATCAAAGAACACGTACATCGGCAGGCTGCCTAGCATTGAAATTGAAAAACAACACAACAGTAAACATACACAATTAATGCACAAATTAATTCAGGAACTTACTAATCAAAGAACACGTACATCGGCAGGCTGCCTAAAGACAAAAGATGGAAACATCATAACAGAAAAAGATCTGATTTTACATGTATGATCAGATTATGTGAAAAAGCTGTATGATGATAACAGAGAAGAACTGTATGATATTCAAAATAATAATGAAGGACCATCAAATTTGAAGATGGATGTCCAGAATGCTCCCCCTCCCCTCCCCCTATTCAGACAGCATTACAACAGAAATAATACTTTACAAGAATATGGAATAGATAAAGTTACCAGACTGCTGAATACCACATATGATCCTGGAAATATACCTCATGAATTACGTAACTCTGTATTTACTGAAATCCCACAGAAATCAGGAGTCTTGGAATGTGATCAACACCGAACAATTAGTATAATGAGTCACATCATGAAGATGTTGCTAAGAATCATCATGCAAAGAGTTAGGAAGAAACTACAACCTGAAATAGAAGAAGAACAATATGGGTTTTAGAATGCAATGTTTCAGTAAATGTGTATATACTGAGAACAGTAATTTAATGTTCTATAGAAGTAAACAAAAATCTACAACTGTGCTTTATTGACTACACAAAGGTTTTCGATAAAATAATAAATGTATAAATGATGAGGATGCTTGGAGCTCTACAAATTTATGGAAAAGACCTTAGACTTGTTTTTAAAAATACCATATAATGGAAACAACTAGAATTGATAATGAAGTTGGTCAATATCGGCCTATTAAGAGAGGTGTGAGGCAGAGATGTGTAATGTCTACGGATCGTTTTTTCCCATGTACAGTGAAGATATTTTCAGAAATAAATAAGATATGGAAGTAATCAACATTGGTGGACGATGCATTAATATTAAGCGTGGACAATGAGCAAACAGGCTGACAACACCCGATGGCTGTGGAAATGTGATTACTGAGGAAAATGCAAAGAATACCATAGACAGAAAAGAAAAAAAAACAATGAACAAGTCCTTCGAGAAACAAATAAAGATCATACACTGATTAGAGACATTACACGTAGACCGTCAAAATTGTGTGGACACGTTATGAAAAGAAATGAATTAGAGAACTTCCATGACAACTGGCAAGATCGAAGGGAAGCGACCAAGGGAAGACAGAGAAAAAATACCTGGATGGCTTGGCACGTGGCATGGTCAAGACAGAAAAACGGAGCTGATCTATGATTCTGGTGATCGAGTGAGATTGCAAACCTTGACCGCCCACGCTTATCTGCATGGCTGATGATTGATGGATTTACAGGAGGCTGCAGTCAACACCAGCATATTTCAGCTGCTGTCAATGTCTTGGCAAGCTGTACGTTCAGTAGTTAGCCATTTCTTTCTGAACGACCGGCTCACAAACCTTTTCCTAAGAAACCAACTCGACGCTATCCGCTACCTAATCTCGCGCAGCTGTGTTTCGTACGTGTGTATACGGGATTACAAACTACCTTAATCCCTCGGCAGGCAGATTCCATCTACATGATATTATTTCCAATGGTCGCCTTTCTTCTTGGCTTAACCCGGTATCACACCACCAGATACAACTCTCTGTTCAACGTACTCTATTGTACTTCCTACACTGTTCTCATGAAGTCTCTATCTCATAACGGTTCATTGACCTACCTGTCATCAATTATCAATTAGACTCTCTCCAAATGTCAAGCTCTGCGTGGTAATTATTTCACTTTTGTATTGCACATATCATCAGCTCTCTTAATTATGGTTCACCATCTGTCACGAGCGTCAAACCCTTCAACTAAACCTCCCATACTTTCTTCACTCCAAATACTTGAAGACCTGTTATGTATCTTCTGTAGTTATGTCAAGAGTGTCTTGAACGTTTATCTGAAAGGATATTTTACAGTTCATAATTATCAACGTCAGCACTTTCCACCCTTTTACTTTACCGAAAGCTTCAGTTTCCCATTCCAAAGTATCTGCTAAAGATGCACGTCTACAAACTATTCACGCATCTCTCTACACTCTTGGTTTTCTTTCTACCACAAAGTGTATCTGTCTTTTACATATAACTTCACAACTTTTCTATGCACATCACAAAGAGCTCCAAACTTCTATTGTACATGAGCTCCAATGAAATAGTCATAACGGTTAACAACATTTATTACAAGGATAGTATGTGGTTTCTTCCTATCACAGTCTCGATATCATCTGGGTATTCCTCATCACGGGATCATTTTCTCATGGCTGACATCTTCAGCTTTCCATACCACAATAACTGCTACAATAACCTGCCATTGTTCCATCTCTCAACAATAAAAGGGTTTTCTCGAAGTCTAGGTAAAATAACATTTCTTACGTTGTCATTTCATATCCGCAATAGTGTAAAGCCTCCAATCAACAGTGCCAGTTATGAATTGGTCCTTTCTTAAAAATGAGTCTGAATTTATTGATCGCTTGAATACCATCTTCCACATCTTCTATCCGACTTGCATCGTATAATACCACTTTACACTAATATTCTCTTTGATTACATCAAAACATGTTTTCTGCTGATTGGTCAAATGTCCCAACCTTCTGGAGATAAATACATTTCCCCTAACTCTTTAACCTATTAGACGCCTCTTAGACATTGAATATGGTCATCGACCAGGATGGTCACTGCTGAGAAGGAAATAAATAACAAATGACCCTCTTTACAGGGGTATATAAAATTATGATTCTACTCAGAATTATAAGAAGAATAATAAGAAAGACAATAAGAATGGAAATTGGTGAAGAGCAGTATGTGTGTATGGAAGGAAAAGGAATAGAAAAGGGTAAGAGAGTCATTACGAACACTAACAGAAAATTCACATAGAAAAGACGATACGATATATCCAAGTGGATAATCGTATACACACAGGGACATTTATAACATCAGATGGAAGGTACACTAAAGAGATTTAGAACAAAATAGAACAAACTAAAAACTCTATTTCAGAAAATGAAATATATTTTGTCATTGAATGGAAACGTAAATTTCCAACTATGCTATTTAAAATTAAACAATTAACAGTGTCTGTTATGAAGTCGGCCTTTCTTAAGACAACGTCTATCTTATTGACCCCTTGAGTACCAACTACCACATCTTCTAACCGACTTTCAATGTTTCATACCACTTAACACTAACATTCTCTTTGTTTACAGCACAACTGGTTTTTTGCTGACAGGGCTAATTCCCCAACCTACTGGAGATAAACATCTGTCCCCTATGCATACAAAGCTGTATTTCAAGAAACGAAAAGTATCTTATGCAATAAGTCACTATCATTGAATGAAAAAATAAAATTTCAACAATAAAATTTCACAAAAATTAAAAATTAATTTTGTACATGAAAGATTCAAATTTGAAACAATAAAGAGAAACTTAATTTTTAATTTTCGTGACATTTTATTGTTGAAACTGTATTTACTGTTTTTGTTAACAGATTTTCCTACGTTTTATAAGTTTGGCCGCAATATTTCTTTACTTGGCAGATATTTTTCACTTTGGTTAACACATTTTCCTATTTTGTCTTTACTTGGCAAATATTTTTCACATTTAGTAAACAAAGTTTCCTACATTTTAGAAGTGTGGATGACATATTTCCTATTTTGGTCAACAGTTTTCCCCTTTGGTTAAAAATTTTCCTACTTTTCATAAATTTGGAAGCAATATTTATTTACTCGGCCAAAAAAATTTCCCTGTTGTCAACAAAATTTCTAACTTTTTCAAAAGTTTGGATGCGCTATTTCTTTACTTCAACAATATATATATATATATATATATATATATATATATATATATATATATATATATATATATATATATATATATATATATATATATATATATATACTAGTCGCGGGTATTGTCTCTACCATATATTTAGTGTGGGGTCAGCTATTTAGGGCGTAATTAAACATGTCAATGTTCTTAAATATGGCTATAAAGTCTTTAAAGTCTTGTTCTTTGTTAACTAAGAGTGGCACGTCGAGTTCGCATGCGTTGTTTGATGAGGAATTGACCAATCTAAGTTTGTATGTCTCCGTATGTCTTAGAATCATATGGTGGCTATAATTTATCTTACATCTGTTTGTCTGACTACTAAATACTGGTTTTAATGTCTTTGTTCAGTTAATTGGTAGTACTGAGTCTGGTCGATGAAAAATAAAATTGTATGTCGATGTACGTTTGTATGTGTCCTAAGGGCTGTCCAGATATCTCTATATTTCGGTCGGATTTCGTCGCGGAGTTCGGATAAGTTGTTTCATTCCTCATCTATCTCTACTTCCTCAACTATCTCTACGTTGGCTTCCTCAGCTTCTACTTGATCAAGTTTCTGTGTTTTAGATGTATGTATGTCTGAAGGTGCTTTCGTTTTCTTAATGAAGGTGTAGTGTTTGAGGGGTGTAGTATCCGTGTTTGATGGTGAGGATATAGTGTCCATTGATACGGGTGTAGTTGATGTATAGTGTTGTTTTTTTATGTGTTGTTTTAATGTGTTTCTCCTATTGTATAAGTTACCACAAATGTTGCATAGTGTGCATTGTGGTGTCGTGTAATGTTTTAAAGTGACGTGTGACGTTGTAGTCTTCGGCAAAGACTTTACCACAGGTAGAGCAGAGAAATGCAGATTTCTGATTAGTGGCCATAGTAGAACAAAAAAGTGGTGATAAGACAATAAGTATATTCCGGTATTAGATATGGTGATAGCGCAATCAGATCTTGTGTAGGCGTTCCACGCTTTTCCCGTAATTACAGGTCCTGGCTGTAGATAGTGGTATGATATTCAATAGTATACGCTTGTGTGTAGGTTCCGGTAGTTTTTCACGATTTCGCCAGTCGTTGTAAGTATAGGATGTCAAACAGCTGGGAGGAAAAGACAACATCATTATATTTTACATTTATCACATTCATGATGGTAACATATCAGCTACAAAAAAATAGTTCACATCATAAATTTTTAGGAACATCAGACGGAATGTTTGAGGCTCATGAATGTGACGTCACACAGGTAGTAATTTATTTTCCTTAAAGAGGGGTTTTCTCCATGACTATATGTTTTGTGGTGATGACTAGCATCGACATAGTTCGTACTTCTGTTCTTTGTATATTGTAGAGAACTAATTTATAATAGTGAACACAGAACAACAGTGAGAAACATTAACAGCAGAATACATTGGTGTATGACTGAATATTAGTTGTAACGAGTTGAATCTTTGTATTTGTGTAAACGTTTATAGTTGTCAATTGCCAAACTATTGTTCTTTGTTGTAGACCGTTTAAAGATGTAGAAGGAACAACACATAGGTTACATATAGAGAGAACACAAGTAATAGCATATAGGTGTAATCGCCTGACGCGATACATGATGATGATGTTACCAATACCAGCATCCCTTGCAGTGCCCTAGGGTATGATGGGAAGTCGCTCTGGAAACACAGATAAATAGAGGTGCGTGTCAGTTTCTTGCTCTCTTCAACTAACAACCGTGGCCGAAGGAGCGATTATGTAGACCTCTGTAGTGATGTCATTATCAAATAGGGAGGCTTTAACCAGCCCTCCACAGTCACTGGACCAGAGCAGGGAGTCACAAATGCCTTTAGATTTAACCAAGACTGGCTTGTGTGGTCCTTTGTTTTTCTCTTTCTATTGCAATTATATCTATCATTTCTTGAAACTACGTTTCATCTTCAGCGAACAAAACCATGTCATCAGCATAACCCATGTTGTTAACATTATGCAACCCAACATATATTCCTGGCATGTCTTCCATGGATCTCACCATTATTTAACTCTACAAATCGATCACTTCGCGTGATAGTACACAACTCAGTCTAACAACTTATTTAATGTGTTGAAAAGTTCTTAATTGGTTGTTATTTATTATGTCTGCTAGTTGTTGTCAATGCATGTCCTTTAATATTACACGATCTTCTCCATTAATGCTTTACAATTTCCAACCTTCTAATCAGTTCTTCATGTTTTACTTCATGAAATGCTTCAGTGTAGTCAACAGACATAAATATAGATCTCTGTTCATTTCAATCATTCTTTCTGTTATCCTTTCTCAAGATATATGTGGCTTTGTTTACACCTCCACAAATCTACACTGCTCATCTCCAATTTTTGGTTTTATTCTTTCATAACACGATATGTGTTCACACTGGATTTTCCGCAAGACTGAATAAACTGGGAAGTTTTCACGTACTGGTGATTTTTTCTTTCTCGAGCTTGAGTATTTTCCATTCTACTTCATTCGGTGTTGTTCTGGCTTGTTCACTATGTACAATTTCGTCATTGCAAATGTTTATTTTGATATATTTCGCTGTTGTAATATGACCGTCTGTTAACTGAGTCAGTGCCACACAAAAAGTGTGTTGGCCCAAGCAGAAACTGATGGCAGAAAATGAGAGTAGTAGTGTGTCACAATAATTATCTAACAATTGTTAAAACGGTAGCAGATATATTGTATTATATATCAAATTAAAATCAATTGCACAAGGAACACGCTGGTATTGCTACTATTACTATAGGTTAGAAATATAATTATGATATTAGCAGATATTGTTAAAACAAATGAAGACAATGGTGGCAATTACGTGAAATTTCCACTTACAAGGCACTACATCTAAATCGCTGATGATAATCCAATAAAATTTACTGAATAATAATAAATACACCACTTTTCTTCACGAATATACGAATATCACTACAAGCTTCTCTATAACACCAATAAAACACACTGAAAACTATTTTTTTTAAAGCGCATCATTGTTACACAACATGGAAAATGTCAGGAAAACTATGAGGCAGGTTTTGACCATTTTCTACTGAGAAACAATATGTACACTATTTTTTTTAATTTAGTTATGATTATTGTTCTTTTACATTTAATCATTTAAATACTTCATAAATACTTTGTTATAGGCAAAGCAAAATTAGGGGTATTAGTGTGGCCTATATAGAGCAAGCCTAATTCGACATGATGACAAACTTTCACGGTTAGTTTTGCTTTCCATAATGACAGCCCGCTAAATAATTTTAACTGAATAACACATTAACCACGTGCTATCAGTTTAGAATATTTCAAAGTTCTTTACATCAGAATAAGTATAATTTAACATTGTTTAAAACTATTATCTAATGTTAATATGCGAGGTTGAAAACCAAGGGCGTTGCCATTTCTAAAATCAGAAAAGTAACCATAACTAACCTTAAGAAATCCTGCACAAAGTTTATATATTTTATGTCTCTAGTGGGCTGTTTTCACATAGCAGACATTTTTCCGGTGTAAAACGTCATTCGCAGGTCATTAGAATTAAGGAAGATACGCGAAATGAAACAAATAACGAATTGTCAAAATCCTGTCACTAAAACGGCGTACGGGCTCCAGCGTTGAGATCATTTGTCAGTGACATAGCGCACGGTACTGAATCAGTTGATAATTACATTATGTCTTTTTGAGGTTCTTCCATTTGTATCTTATAGTATTTGTCTGCGTTCTAAAGTTTCTGGTCATTGTGTTTAATACTTTGAGTATTTCGTGATTTCGGCCTTTTCTTTTGTGTTCTCCCATCACTGCACCTTATTTTTGTTCGAATTGCATTTTGTCTCTTCTTACCTTGTTTTGAACTTTCTGTTCTTATGTTTTTATAGGCTGTCTTGTTTTCTTCATTCTGTATTCCTTTTATTCTCTCGTATCTTTTTGCTTTCTTTTTTACTTTATCAGATCTAAAGTATAATATTCAATCTTTCTTGTTACTTTGCATTGAGCACTATCTTTTAATGATGATATGAAGATATAATTTGAATACCGATTTCGAAACACAGATTCTGGCAATTTGGCAGCAGATCGTTTTGCGTTGGTTTTCATACAATGGAATGAGTTCCGGTCGTTCAGAAAGCAATGAGAAACTATTGAACGTAATCTTGTCAAGAAATCACAAACAGCCAAAAGATGCTGGTGTTGACTGCGACGTCCCGTAATGAATATGCAACTAGCTAACTATCAAGTCTGGCTAATTCACCTGATGTCATCTATTCTTGCATTGTCTTCCATTTTTCCAGCTGGACCTTCACTTCTATTGCATAATCTTCTGTCATTTTGATGGTGCCAATGCTGACTGGTTTTGGTCCTTTAATCAGTTTTCTCAGTTGGACATTTAATATTGTAATTCATAGCTATTTGTCTGTATTATGTGTTCTCTGTCGCTGTTATATTATTGTAGTCATGTAGGTTGTTGGTATGTCCATGCAGTGATGTCTAGCCACTAGGATGTTGTGATTGGGTCAAACGATCAAACATGTCGAGACACACAGAGAAACAGTTTGTAAAATCAAACCCAAGAAACCATGAAATGACTACTGAAAATAAGATGGATGACGTACATGATCAACTTTAGAAAATGGGACTATTATGCTATTTCTTTTAAGGTTTCCTCTGCTTCTGTTTTCTCATTTTTAAATCGTTTTCTCTCATGCAGGCTATCACATTGTCAGCTTCTTTTATAGGGAGAGGTGTTTGTTTGAGGGCAATAGATAGGAAGAATAAGCTTATCTTACTGGGTGTTGACTTTTAAACAGGGTAGAATTCTCGAAAGAAGGGGACATAAAACCGGAATACCAACACTTTTCACCAGCTTTAATCGCGTGTTCATATCCGCGCTTGTCCAAGCGGAAACTGATGTAGCATGGAAACGGGCTCAACAGCGTAGGCTAGAAAATCACAGTCAAGACGGGACTATGGTACAAAGGCCTTCTTGGAACAAGCGGACTGGAGACGCACGTGTTCTCAAATAAGAACCTGGCTTTATGTTTTCTTAAAGGAAGGCGGCATTATGTGATCCATTTCGACGTTTGGCAATTGAAACCCGATTTGTTCCGCTTCTGCTCACATCAAAGAGTGTGAATTTTCGGTAATGTGGCGTTGTACTTCGGAACTGATGCGCAATCATTTCGCACAGGGAAAATCCCACCCATCACAATCACTGCAATAATACACCTATGTAGAGAAAGCGAAGCGGCTGTGTGTAGAACAATTTTGCCAGCCCGCTATAGGATCGCAGCCAATATATATCTGCCGAAATACAAATTATGAGTTATTCTATTCTCCTGTTGTCGCTAACTTTACACGCACAACATAGATAAGAGAGAGGGGGGGGGGGGGCGTGAGAGAGAAGAGAGAGAGAGAGAGAGAGAGAGGGAGAGAGAGAGAGAGAGAGGGAGAGAGAGCGAGAGAGAGAGAGAGAGAATCACGGGAACAGCCACCTTGAAAAGGAAAATACCACCCCCCCCCCCCCCCCCAACCTTTTTTCCACACACAGGCACTGAGAAAGTGAAAATAGATATTTGCCACACAACGAACATAGTAACTGACTCGCAGACGCGCACACATTCACACACACTTACACACACATACACATACACACACTGACTCGGAGAGAGATTACCACACACAAAAATGCGGATAGGGATGGAGAGAGACCAACAGACTCACAGCCGCACAATGAGGAGATAGTCGAGCTCCAAGACAGGAACATAGAAGAAGAAGGAGGAGGGCATACTATCAGCGCAACAATAACCGCCAACAATTGTGGTTATGGCACATGATGATGATGAAGAAGGCTGAGAATATAATGGACCCCTAATTAAAATACGCACCCTAGATTAAAGCAGAGAATGATAAGTGTGTTTGAACTCTCAAGTACGTTGTAAAATACTATAGTCTGGTAATATGATCACGTGTGCTTCCTGGCTGCGCGCGCGCACACACACACAGACACACACATGATAGTCTGCTCCACACGTGTGTGTGGGGTGTGTGTGTGTGTGTATGTGTGTAGGACACAGTGCATGAAACTGTGAAGATAAGCAATATAAAGCACTCTAAGTTCCAGTGCAGACGAAATACTATGCGATTGGCTGAGCGATGTTATGCAACCCATTTATTTCTGCTAAGACAATGAGACGGGAGTAATTAGTTCCATTGTCTACGGCTACAGCTTCCAAATATGCATACTGTTGAGTGTGTCCTCACACAAACCTCATTTCCCTAGCCCCCCCCCCCCCCCCGACCACCATCCTTCCCCTTGCCATTTCTCCTGCTGATTGAGAACTATTGAACATTTATGAATATTTAATGTTAAAACTTCAACCGTGTAAAAAACACGACACGAAGCATCTGATCATCAGAAGTTTCATCTTGGAGGACAATTTTGGCCTGGCCTCTTTACTTCCTTGACACTCTTAAAGGGATAGTCCACCCTGGTCATGACTCCCGGGTGTGTTTCTGCTAGCGTATGTTCGCACCTCGCTTTCATTTTTTTTTTTTAATGTCCCTTACAGGACGTTGCAGTCAACATCAGCATTTTTCAGCTGCTGTTTATGTATTAGGCAAGATTACGCTCAGTAGTTTCCCATTGCTTTCTGACCGACCTGCTCACATACCCCGTAAGTTATCAACGCGGCGAGAACCGCTACCGATTCTCACGCAGGTTATGTTACTCATAAGAAAATATAGGGTTACGGAGAAAGGCGTTAACACCTAGGCCAGGGAGACCGGTTTCATATTTAGAAACGTTTTAACAGTTTTGCGTACTTATCCCATAACAGTACAAGTTCACACGTCATTCCGCCCCGGGAGGCGAACATCGTACTCTCGGTGCGTGGTGCCTACCATAATTAGCACAGCACCTTTCTCTCTACCGCGGGAAAGCCAGCTTCTCCCCATCGATCGGAATGTACTGACCAATAAAAAGCTGCCAATTGCGATGAGAAAAAGAGTGTCGAAGTGCTATATGTAGTCTACTGTGGGTGAAACATGGACTGTTAGCAGGTAAGTTCAGAAACATCTAATGCCAGTGGAAATATGGTCTCTGCGGAGAATACAAAGAATACTATGGACTGACAGAGAAATCAATGAAAAAGTCCTAAAGGAAACAAATAAAACCTGTAAAATGATTTGAGAAATTTGGTGCACAGTCGCGATTTTTGGGCACGTTATGCGGAAAAATAAACTGCAGATCTTAATAACAACTGGCAAGATGGATGGGGAAAAGCAAGGGTAAGGCTGAGACGCAAATATTTGGATTATAGGCATGACTTCCCAGGCTTATTGACATATTACGTCATGATGATGATGATGATGATGTATCGTATAGAGAGAACTTGTTGAAGAAAGAAATGCACACTTCTCACTGTCACTACAAATGTTAGTGTTTTCAATGAGCCTGGATACGTCTCTCTCAGCATGCTCTTCCACAGTCATGGTAACAACGTTGCTTGATAAACCGACCGCCATATAGCGTGTGACAATGTCCAGATAGTGAAGTCATGTATTTCTGATAATTTAGATGTGCATTTAAAGTCAAATCAGGGACACTATAAAAAAGAAAATAGTGGTAAAGACGTGGTAAGTAGATGTCAGACATTTGAGTTTACCCTGGATTTTGTACCAGGTGAGCAATCCTCATATTAAATGAATGCTCAACTGACGTTGTAGTAGGTGCAGAATCAAATCCCCGGAGCTTCCAATCCAAGCAGGCAAGCTCGGAACAAATATTTCTTTCAGGCCGACAAAAGACAAAGTCCCTGGATACATAGTTGACAGCTGGAAATGGCTCCAAGAACAGTAAATGTAGCTTGTCTGGTATCCCCAAGTAGTGGAAAGGAGGATTTCTGGATATTCATAATACATAAAACAACGATATGACTTTACATCAACATATAAATAGATAGAATTGGTAACCTAAGCATTTACTTGTACCGGGTGTTTGTAAAGTCACACTATACTTTGTATGTAGAAAAAAAATGGAAAATGAAATGCATGACGTCATCAAAGAATGTGCTAAAAGATTCATTAAATTAGTTACAATAGTCACTGCCATTGTCTAACGCCGTTTTGGGGAAGGTGGAAAGTACCAATAAAGTATTCATTGTAAAAAGTGTTGGAAATGCCTACTATGGGCTTCAAGACATGACAGTACACGTCTCTTCTTATTGTCACATGCCTTCTGCAACGTGTCTTTTGTTATTTCTCAAATGGTAATTCCGATTGCTTCTTTCGGGTCCTAAATTGTGTGTACATTATTTTTGTAAACATTTTCTTTCAAGAAACCTCATAGATACTAATCTAATGCAGTTAGATCCGAAGAACCAGCAGGCCACGTCACACGTGATATTATGCAATTTGCGAACATTTCTTACAAAATAAAATAAAAAATTTAAAAAAACGCAGTGATGCTCTAGCTGTGTGTGCAGATGCACCATTTTGCTGGAACCATGCTTCTTCAATGTTTCGTTCATTCGGCTGTTCTAAAACAAAGGTTCCAAGAATTCAGTACTGTACCGATCAGCATTTATAGTGTTGTTGAAGAAAATTGGTCCAATAAAAAGTGTTATACTGACGGCACACAATACCCTAATTATCTCATCATGTAGAGGCGCATTATTTAATGCATTGGGGTTAAAAGTGCTATCAACGTAAACAGATAGATGAAACCATGCCTCATCAGAGAAGGATTTTATATCGATAATTCTTTAGCTAAAAATGCTTGACATCACGTGGAGTAGTTGACTCTGGATTGATTTTCGCACTCTTTTAGTTAAGAAACAACAGAAATCTTGTATGGATGAAAATGTAGTTGTTGTTTAAGAATTTTGTGTACTGTGATTACTGATACGTTCACTGTTGCGACAGTTTCCTTAAGGACTTGCTCGAACTTTTCAGGATTCTGTCTTGGATATTTAGACATGTTTCTTCAGACAAAGCAGGCCTACCGGATCCCGGAACATCTGAAAAATTTTCTGTAGCAAGAAATTCAACAAATTTATAACTGTAATGTGATGATGTGTTTGTTTAGCGGGAATCTTACTATAAATCTTTGAACAACCATCCGTATGTATCGACCGCCATTTCGAAACACTTTTTCAACCAACGAAAAAATTATTTCTTCCGTTGATAACACCATTCTGTTTGGAGTGCAAAGAATTACTCCAGCAGACTACAGCCATTTGCTACAGATTGTTTCACGATGGAATGTGGAGTATATTTTTGATGACATCATGTACTTCATTTTTCAAATGTTTTCAACGTACAAAGTGTATAACAGGATGACACACCTACTAAGCACGAGGCGTCGCCTTGGGTCAGCTGAGATAGTGTTCTTTGCGAAATCAAGGTCTTTTCACTGCTGGTCAACTCCTCGTCTGAATGAACGGGGTACTAGCAACCAAGTGCTCGGATGAGAGCTAAAAATAGACGAACAAAAAGGTACAGTTTCAAGAATATTTTTTTTTTCCTCATATCCTTTACAGGACATCGCTGACAACATCAGCATCTTTCAGCTGATTGTTGATTTCTTGGCAAGATTACGCTCAGTAGTTTGCCATTGCTTTCTGAGCGTTCGGCTCACATACCCCGTAAGTTACCGACGCGGTGAGAACCACTACCGATTCTCGCGCACTTTACGTTACTTACGAGAGATATGGGATTACGGAGAAAGACGTTAATCTCCTAGGCGAGGGTGACGGGCTTCAAGATTGTACACATAGCACATTCTATCTATACATACACCAACATAACCATACACACACATATATGTATTATGTCGGGCAATGTCTCATATCCAGGTTCACAGATCTTACTCTTCCCTCCCCCCTCTCTCGCTGTGTGTGTGTGTACTTGCGTGCTTGCGTGCGTGCGCGCGTGCACGCATGCGCGCACACACACACACACACACACACACACGCGCGCGCGCGCGCGCGCGCGCGTGTGTGTGTGTGTGTGTGTGTGTGTGTGTGTGTGTGTGTGTGTGTGTGTGTGTGTGTGTGTGTGTGTGTGTGTGTGTGTGTGTGTGTGTGTGTGTGTGTGTGTGTGTGTGTGTGTGTGTGTGTGTGTGTGTGTGTGTGTGTGTGTGTGTGTGTGTGTGTGGTGTGTGTGTGTGTGTGTGTGTGTGTGTGTGTGTGTGTGTGTGTGTGTGTGTGTGTGTGTGTGTGTGTGTGTGTGTGTGTGTGTGTGTGTGTGTGTGTGTGTGTGTGTGTGTGTGTGTGTGTGTGTGTGTGTGTGTGTGTGTGTGTGTGTGTGTGTGTGTGTGTGTGTGTGTGTGTGTGTGTGTGTGTGTGTGTGTGTGTGTGTGTGTGTGTGTGTGTGTGTGTGTGTGTGTGTGTGTGTGTGTGTGTGTGTGTGTGTGTGTGTGTGTGTGTGTGTGTGTGTGTGTGTGTGTGTGTGTGTGTGTGTGTGTGTGTGTGTGTGTGTGTGTGTGTGTGTGTGTGTGTGTGTGTGTGTGTGTGTGTGTGTGTGTGTGTGTGTGTGTGTGTGTGTGTGTGTGTGTGTGTGTGTGTGTGTGTGTGTGTGTGTGTGTGTGTGTGTGTGTGTGTGTGTGTGTGTGTGTGTGTGTGTGTGTGTGTGTGTGTGTGTGTGTGTGTGTGTGTGTGTGTGTGTGTGTGTGTGTGTGTGTGTGTGTGTGTGTGTGTGTGTGTGTGTGTGTGTGTGTGTGTGTGTGTGTGTGTGTGTGTGTGTGTGTGTGTGTGTGTGTGTGTGTGTGTGTGTGTGTGTGTGTGTGTGTGTGTGTGTGTGTGTGTGTGTGTGTGTGTGTGTGTGTGTGTGTGTGTGTGTGTGTGTGTGTGTGTGTGTGTGTGTGGTGTGTGTGTGTGTGTGTGTGTGTGTGTGTGTGTGTGTGTGTGTGTGTGTGTGTGTGTGTGTGTGTGTGTGTGTGTGTGTGTGTGTGTGTGTGTGTGTGTGTGTGTGTGTGTGTGTGTGTGTGTGTGTGTGGGGGAACGACTTTCCGAAGTCGAGTAGGTCCAGTAGTTATATAACAGCCTTCCGAGTTATCGATCATGTCATAGGGGTTTGAGGTGTCCCACAGTCGATGTTTTTCATGCAGACACAATGTCACGTCAATCAATCAATATGGTGCCGTCTCCGCAATGAAGGTTGGCTGCAATGGATCTCCAACACTGTCTGTCTCTCGCCCTGATTGTGCATTCTGTTAGGCTGATGTTGGCCCATCTCTTGGTGTTATCTTTCAACTTGTATCATTTCTACCTCTTGCTCGCTTACCTGCAACCTGTGGTGTTTATAAGAGTATCATGTCTTTTAACGCTGCGGAAATAGTTCACTTGCCTCCTCTTTATTTCTTTCATCACCTCTCACTTCATTCCCAGTTTTTCTAGAACCTCTGCATGTGACTGTTTTTGTTTCCATGAAATACGACATATTCGTCTGTATATCCTCATCTACATGGCCTCTATTCGACTTTCTAGTTGCCTGTTCAGTGTCCAGGATTCCGTGCCATACAGTAGCGTTGAATATACGTAGCATTTGCCAATTCTCATTTGTAATGCGTTGTTAATCTGCTCTAGATGTTAATGCTAAGTTCATGCCGTTGAAAGCATTTTTGGACATTCCTATTCTCTATTTGATTTCTGTTTCACTTCTGCCATCATTTCTTATTATATGTCCAAGATAGGAGAAACGTATTAAGTAAAGTACAAATATTATTTCACCCACACACGTTTTCTTCGTCAAGCCGACACAGTGTCTTAAGCAGTCGCCCCTCACCAAAGTTGGTTCAGCAGAATAAGTGTTATAACCGTGTCAATATAATGGCGCATTCTCTCCGGACATGTCAGCCTTATCTGAATTTCGCTGAACGCTCGTTCATCACGGCCATGTAATTGCTTGGCACACCATTTACCCTCCATACAGGTTGGAGAATTTTGTAAACACCACATCATTTATGCTTCAAAAACAACCACAGTAGCATCGTATAATATTCACCGAGGGTTAATATATTAGAACTGAGCATAAAACAACAGCAGGAAAAATGTATAAAGAATGCTACTCATAATAATAGCAAGACAGAACATTACCATGATGCTTTATCACTATCTTAAACATCTTATATACATTGCGAATAGCAATATTATTAAAATAACCCAATTTTCGATTGTAATAATAATAGAAACATAGTAGCATAACTACATATAACAAACTGAGAAAATGTATTTAAAATCCAAATGGTGAAGCAAGAGCTGTGAAAAATAAGGCTGGACAAAACCAAACAAAACAAAAGAAACCACTTCAGGAGATCCTCCTTCTGGAACTGATCAAGCATTCTTAGCCGACATTGTGAAAGAACATTTCGAGCCAACATAGGCCTTCCTAGCCATCATAGAACTCACGGCTTCAAACTTTCAACCCCACTGGATGCAATGAATGGTCATCATCAATCTTGATGGACAAACACCACCATCGAAGTGATAGACATAGGACAGAGGAATTGAATGATCGCATATACTTGGCTGAATAGTTACTGGGAAATAAAATCCAAAAATATTTCTAGACTGCATAGCAATCAAGACTCTTTACGACGTTTGTTATATACGCATGAGATCTTAACTTTTTGAGATTGCGATCTAATTGTTAATTAAAATGCTAGACTTTATACACCGGCTGGTTTTATCGTCTTATTACCGCATTTCATTGGTAGTTTGTCATCTGGTTCTCTGACATGCGTCCCTGACACCTAACTGACTTGCTGACAATCAAAGTGCTAAACATGTCCACCAATATTAGCTAAATTGATCAAATGTCGATTATAACATGTTTAGTTAGTTAGTTAGTTAGTCGACAGATCATCCTCGTTGCACATCGAACCATTCAGTCCATAAGTGCTCGGATCCCCTCCTCAGCAAATCCCGCAGCGTGTAGCGGCTAACGACGCCAGTTCTGTGTTGGTTTATCAATCTTCTTTGGCTTCCTGCGTAGTGTTCTTGTTTGGCCACCCCTCTTTTAGTTTGCTGCTCCCGCAGTCTGGCCATTGTTGTAGATTCCCAGTCATCACTTGGTTCTCGCAAAAGTCTCACTTCTCGTAGAGCATTCAGAATGTCAGCCTGGTCCATGGCGCGTCCGCCCTTCACAGTAGCCTCACCTGCGAGCTTGTCAGCCCGCTCATTTCCTTGTACTCCCGCATGACCTGGCACGAAGATGAAACTAATCTTTGCCAGCCTAGACCGCTTCAGAGGCAGCAACCACTCTCTTCGGATCGACCCCTCCTCTATCCTCTTGATCATGTTCATTGAGTCGCTAAGGAAACAAGCCCTAGTGAATGTCTGTGTCTCGAGCCATGTTATTGCTTTACTTACTGCCATGACTTCCATGGTCAGGCTACTTGTGGTTTCAGTGAAAGCACCAGAGTCCTCCTTCACAATTCTCCCTCCGGCCCGAGCTGTAAAGGCCCATGAGCTTCTCACATGTCGGACGACCGACCCATCTGTGTAGATGACCGCGTCACCGTCTAGCGAATTCTCGAAAATCAACGCTTGTACTTCAGCCTCAACAGCAGCCGGATTTTCTTGTCTGCATTTTCTATCTAGTTGGATGCAAACTGAAAAGGATGTGCAGAAGTCTGTTGGCACTTGCACCCACTCCTCGCCAGGTTCTAAGTCCTCAAGTGAACACACCTGTTGAAGAATGTCTTCGGCTTGACCCATCCACGACCGTCCTCTTTTTAACCTGCTGCCCTTCACCGTCCTAATTTCACTATGCAGTGGATGTTGTGTGTTTGCGTTAATTCTGAGGTAGGCGCGTGCCCTGCAAACTTGTATTCTCTCTTCAATGGTTGGAAAATCAAGAAGGTAGCGCATCGCCCTGCATGCTGTATCTCTTGTACATCCAAGAATAATGCGCATTGCTTCATTCTGTATCCTTTCCATCCTTTCTATCTGCGTATGGCTGAGAGTCAGGATTGCCATTGCATACTCCAAAACAGACATGACCAGCCCCTCGTACAGAAGACATAGATGGCGCTGCTCACAGTTTGCTGCCGCCATCACCCGCATCGCTGCCAAACCCCGCTTGGCCTTTGTTATCACCTGGTCTATGTGCACATTATAAGCAAGGCTTCGATCAAACCGTATTCCCAGGTAATTCATTGCCTGCGTTCTTTCCACCGTCTCTGAACACAGCATTACAGTTGGTGTTGGATTGTTGACAATATGATTATTCAAAGAGAACCAAGTCACTGTTGCCTTTGTTGGGTTGACCATTGCCCCAGCTTCATCACACCAAGTACTTATGCGATTGAGTTCGGTTTGTAGTTCCACAGCAACCTCCTCTCTATCCTTACCCTGACGATACACTAAAATATCATCGGCATACGACAATGTCCTGCCAGGTCCAGTGATCTGCTCACTGGTGATTCTCACTGTGTAGGCGTTGAAAAGTACCGGAGATAATGGTGATCCCTGTGGTAGGCCAGGATATATTGTTGTTGGTTCCGAAGTCCAACTGCCACATCTAAAAACTACTTTCCGTTGGTAGAGGGCTGCAGCGATCCAACTAAGGAGGAATGGACTTACGTTTAGTTCAAGAAGCTGAAACATTAAAAAATCCAGTGGTACTCTGTTGTATGCGTCCTCAAGATCAATCGCTGCAGCAACGGTTTCAGTGCCTGCGTGGAAACCTTCATAGACATCCTGGGCAAAGACTGCTGCATTGGTCCAGGTTTCTCTTTTTGGACGGTACCCACCCAGGGTAGGTGGGAAAACACCTTGCCTCTCTAGTTGGCTTGATATTTTCCTGGCAATTACCTTCTCCAGCAGCTTGCCTATTGTATTCTGCATGGTTATAATTCGATATCCCTGAATTTTTTTGTGGTCTTTGTCAGGCTTCGGCAAGGGAATCAGATAGCTGTGTAACCATTCCTCCTTGATGCTAGCACTCCCTATACTGTTGTTGTACATGTCTGCTAATTTCTCTAGCTCATTGTCGGTACACCTATTTATGTCGTCGTATCTTATGCCATCAGGACCTGGAGCACTGTTTTTTGATCGTCGAAGCACAGCCTTGATTTCTTTCACTGTCACTGTGTCTTCCTCCGAAGTGTTCTGGGCCTTGCATCTGTCTGAGGTGACCTCCTTGGCCAGATTTCGGCCTCCCATGTCTGTCTGGTTGCCCTGCTCAAGGTAGCGTTCAAAGAGGGCTTTGCCCTTGTCCTCGTCAGTCCTCTGCCAGGTGAGGTCAGCACCTTGGAAGTCTGAAATGCTCTTATTCTTGACTACACCACTCATGCTTTTATGTAGTCGCCAGAACAATTTCAGTGACTTGTCTGTGCTTACTCTTTGACACACCTCTGCCCATTTTTCGCTTTTAACCACCTTAACCAGTTTTTTGAAATAGCTTACTTTTGTGTGCATCTCTCTTTCTAAGTGCAAGCAGGGACTAGGATGACCAGCTCTGTTCTTCTTGGCATTTTGCCATCTCCTTACAGCACTACGCTTATCCACCCAGGCCTTCTCCACCTCGAAACTCCACCACGGTGGCTGCTCCCAGCTTTTTTTCCTGCCCTGGATCGTTCTGCGCTTGTCACGTCTTATTTTACTCACCACATCTTGCCCTGTACTGTCATACTGGAACGTCTTTACCTTTAGCTTGTGCTGCCTGGTTCTGCCTTTCTCCACCAATATGCTGCACGGGTGGTGGTCGCTGCCATGGTGTCCTAGGACACCATGTTTATTATAACATGTTATATTGTTCTATAATTCATATACATATCCATTTTAAACAAACTTAGTGCCTCTGTAGGCTGCTCTCCTGTATAATTCCAGGATGAAGTGACATTATGCGAAAGACAGATTCCATCACACTATAGCAGTCAGCATTTCCTAAAAGAAACATAGTGGAAATTCCACAAGATATATCACATAAACAGGTTGGGCTACACCTTCACAGTCAGTACTTGCATGGATGACAACATCAACTGACCTAACATGTGCAACCAGTATGTGGAACATGTATATACCAATTTATTTGCAACCGAAGAAACCCTAACCAGCAAACAGCCAGAAGAAAACAGTCCCATACAACTGGAGATGAGAAACAATTGCAAGCCTGGCACTCGGAAAATCGTATAAATCTGCTTCTTCATTGAAGATCAGATTTGCAGAACACTTTGTAAGGTACAAATCAACAACTAGCAACACTTGAAATTAACATTAGTCGACATTGATCCGATGGCAAGAGAATAAATAGCCCCGGATCAATATGAACAGCAACAAACTATCAATAAATCAATAACACATCATGAGACACGACTCAGGGTCAAACACGATGTTCAAGAAGAGATGGACGAAATAGAAATGTATGTTACAATAGTTAGTTTCATAGCCAATCACTTATACTTGCTGGTAACCGTAGCTGACTGACTTGGACTGTCAGAACATTAACTATTTCATCAATGGTATAGACTACGTGTGTGTTATGTAGCCATTGCTATAAATAATCATGGTCCTATAACACTCACTGCAATAGATATTTGTAGTGTTAGTACATCAATACATAGACCTTCAATTTTGAAGATAGAAGTTCAGAATGCTCTTAACCACGTGAAATCTGGCACGACTTCGGGTCCAGACAACATCTCAACAGAAATGATTAATGCTTTAGAAGGATTTGAAATAGATCAAGTCACCAAAATGCTGAACACAATATATGATACTGGAGATATACCTCTTGAATTATGTAATTCTACTGATTCGTAAGTAATCTTGCCAAGAAATCAACAACAGAGGTAAAACGCTGGTGTTGACAGCGATGTCCTGTAAAGGATATGCAAAAAATGAAAAAACAAAAAAATTATTGCAATCTCGAAGAAATTAGGAGCCTCGGAATGTGATCAATATCGAATAATTAGTATAATGAGCCGCATCACAAAGATTTTGCTAAGGATTATCATGCACAGAGTTAGGAAGAAAATAAATCCCGAAATAGGAGAACAATGTGAGTTTGTAGAAGGCAAGGGTACAGTAAACGCTGTGTATATTCTGTGAACATTAATTGAACGTTCTATAGAAATAAACACAGACTTACATCTTTGCTTTATTGACTACACAAAGTCTTTCGATAAAGTGAGACATGTCAACATGATGGAGATGCTTGCAGATCTCCAAATTGATGGGTAAGACCTTAGACTCATAAAAACATATATTGGAAACAACAAACTGCCATAAAGATTGATAATGAAGTAGGTCAATATTAGCCTATTAAGACAGGTGTGAGATAGGGATGTGTATTGTCTCCATATCTTTTTTCCCTGTACAGTGAAAGTATTGACAGAAATATTGACGATACGAATGAAATCATCATTGAGAGACATAACCTCAATAATATTAGATATGCGGATGATACAGTATTGCATGCACACAAATGAGCAGGATCTGCAAAATTTAGTAGATGCGAGTGTTTGCACACAGGGAACAACTTGGGTTAGAATTAAATTGCAAGAAGATACAGATTATGGTCGTCACTAAGAAGAAGGAAACACCACAATGTAATATACATGTAAAGGGTAATATTCTCAAACCAGTGTATAGGTACAGTTATCTCGGAACAGTAATAACATCTGATGGGAGATGCCTTGAAGAGATTAGAACAAGAATCGCCATGGCGAAGGCAGCCTTAACATACTGACCAATACAAATATGTCATTTGCAACGAGGAAAAGAGTGTTGAAGTGCTACACAGAACCTGTGATTTTTTATGGATGTGAAGCGTGAACAATGAGCAGATAAGCTGAAAAACATCTGATGGCTAAGGAAATGTGGTTTCTGAGGAAAATGCAAAGAATGCCATGGACAGGCAGAAAAACCAATGACCAAGTTCTACAATAAACAAATAAAAACCGTAAACTGATTAGAGAAATTAGACGTAGACAGTCATCATCTTTTGATCAAGTTATGAGAAGAAACAAATTGGAGAACTTGATGACAACTGGCAAGATCGAGGGGAAGGGAACAAGGGGAGTGCAATGAATGCAAATACCTGGATAGCTTGGCCACGTGGTATGGTTGAGACAAGAACACTGAGCTGATCCAAGACTCTGGTGATCGAGTGAGATGGCAAAACATGACCGCCCACGCTTACCGGCATGGCACGTGATGATGATGATGACAATTTGATAAATGTAACCCTTTATTGTCTTTCAAGCAGCTTAATAAGTATCACCTGTGATGTCACTCTGCCAGCTTGGTAAGTATAATTTTTGGTTGTCTTACATGTTACTTTGCCAACGTGATAATCATCACCTTTGGTTGTATTCCATGTCACTCTTCAAACTTTATAAGTATTACCTTTGGTTGTCTTTCATGACACTGCCAATTTGATATGTATCACCTTTGTTTGTCTTCCATGTCAATCTGTCAACTTGATTAGCTTCACCTTTGATTGTCTTCCGTGTCATTCTGCCAACTTGGTAAGTATTACCTCTGATTGTTTGCTATTTCACTTTACCAACTTGATAATTACTACCTTTGGTTGTCTGCTATGTTACTCTGCTAACGTGATAATTATTACCTTTGGTTGTCTGCTATGTTACTCTGCCAGCTTGATAAGTATCACCTTTGGTTGTCTGCTATGTCACTCTGCCAACGTGATAATTATTACCTTTGGTTGTCTGCTATGTTACTCTGCCAGCTTGATAAGTATCACCTTTGGTTGTCTGCTATGTTACTCTGCCAGCTTGATAAGTATCACCTTTGGTTGTCTGCTATGTTACTCTGCCAGCTTGATAAGTATCACCTTTGATTGTCTGCTATGTTACTCTGCCAGCTTGATAAGTATCGCCTTTGGTTGACTGCCATGTCAATCTGCCAACTTGATAAGTATCACTTTCGGTTGACTGCCATGTCACTCTGCCAACGTGATAAGTATTACCTTTGGTTGTCTGCCATCTCACTCTGCCAACTTGATAAATGTTAACGTTTGTTGTCTGCAGTCTCACTCTGCCAATCCAAGTAGAAGTTCCTCACTCTGTAGACATCTGCCTCCGACACCTGTCAAGTTCCGCTTATCGCGGCAGTCTCCCAAAAGTCGCGTGGCCGAGGGTTCAGGCGCTCGCTGTTAAACTTCCCGTACGCTGATGGCGAGGTAGGGTTATTTCTAAGTAAAGCAATAACATGGCTCAAGACACATTCATTCAATAGGGCATGTTTCCTTAGCATCTCAATGAGCATGCTCAATAGGATAGAGATGGGATGGATCTGAAGAGAGTGGTTGCTGTTTCTGGAGTGGTCTCGGCTGACAAAGATTAGTTTCATCTTCGTGCCAGGGCATGCGGGAGTACAAGGGAATGAGCGAGCTGACAAGCTCGCAGGTAAGGCTAAGGTGGAGGACGAACGCGCCATGGACCAGGCTAACATTCTGAATGCTCTACGAGAAGTAAGACTTGTGCGAGAACCAAGTGATGACTGCGAATCTACAACCATGGTCAGACTGCGAGAACAGCAAATCAAAAGAGGGGTGGCCAAACAAGAACACTACGCAGGAGGCCAAAGAAGATTGATAAACCAACACAGAACTAGTGTCGTGATCTGCTATACGCTGCGGGATATGCTGAGGAGGGGATCCGAGCACTTATGGACTGAGGATGGTCTGTCGACTAACTATGTCACCAGCCAGTTCGAATTAAATGTTGACTGCTCGTTCTTGATTTGGGGACGTCATTCACTAGTATCTCAGCAGTCGGCGTAGGTTAGCCTGATGGCGAGGGACACAGGTAATAGGAATCGCTTGTTCACACGCTCAATGAAGTCTAGTGGGAACTACGTTCGAGTTCATAGCAAGCAAATGACAAGAAACTACATACTTATGGCTGTCTGGTCTGGCAAGATGCGCAGTACGGTTTGACATCTCATTACACATCTAGAAATGGCAAAGTCCTGTTGTGTTCAAGTTCCGTGTACAAGAAGTTGTTCTTATGAGTATGATTTCATTCGCTTTTTCATTCGCCTGTAGTGATGATTATTATATCGTCCACATAACAGCAGTGAAGAACTTTTTTTTTTCTTTCTAAGAATCAGTTTTCTCCTAAATTACCATAAAGACGTCTTTAGAATAACATCTCATTACCACTACGTTATTTGGGTTTTATGAATTTTATTTTATTTTTTTTTTTTTTTTTTTTTTTTGAGGAAGCTGAATTTGATGATTGCAGTGCACAACAGGAATAGTCTCTCCAAAGAGTGTGACGGTAAATGTAATTTTCGTGTTTCTATGTCACATGATCTTCACCGTTTCATAAAAGGGAACGTTGGGAGACTATGCCATATACGCCATGTGTTTACGTTTTTTGTTCCCCTAGTGTCTAATAATTCTACCAGTTCCAATGTGTCTCCGACGGTTTACTTTTAACGAATGTCGTCCTGGCTTGAATATTTCAGTAGCCATTTCGCCATCTGGTGTTGGGCTGAGTTCACCATGGATAGAATAGGTCGTAGCGGTCCACACAGATACAGTACTGCTGAGTTCACCATGGATAGAATAGGTCATAGCGGTCCACACAGATACAGTACTGCTTAGTCCAGGATTGTGACGTTCAGCTAGGCCATATAGTCGGGGAATAATAATAACCTGGCTGGGGAGTACAGACTTTCCACCCATATATGCTTTCTCATTGACTCAGTGAGTATGCTCATTAAGATCGACATGGGCTGGGCTAGAGGTCAAGACTGACGAAGACCTTCTGTCTTATTCCAGACCATGTGGGTGTACGAGTGTAGCGAAACGCCAGTGGCCCATGTCCTTATGCATTCTTTTATTCTTGGTAAACAGGGGGAAACGGCTTTCGGAAGCTCTCAGTTCTCTTGTTCGCTCAATTCTCCATGAAAGATGGTTCTTTGGGTTATCTTCATACCACAATCTTTACATGGAGCGAGTATATATTTGTCTTTCCTTTCGGGTAGTCCCGAAGGAGCGCCTTGCGTCAAATGTGCACTGGTGCAGCGGCTGGTCAATTGATGGCCGTGCCAACACCTACCGTTTGATAGTTGCAGCCTGTCCAGTGAGTTAAAGATTACGACAGAGATGCAACATACTACTGAAGGGATGTAAAGGGTTCTTCATTTGAAAGTATGAGCAGAGCTGAAGGTCTCGACAGGGCTCTACGCAGAAAGCATGTTATGACTATGCCATGGCAAGGTTTGGGCCATGCCTGTTTTAAGAATATGATCTCTACAAGATAGAGCCACTGCTGACCTTGAAAGAATGACCATCAGCTGTACTGACACATCACCAGTCATCTCGATACGTTTGGATTGAGTCCTTTTGTATTATTGGCTGGACCCCGCCAATCACTCAGACACACCCATTATTATATGAGAACTATTCTCCGGGACATTATTTCCTACCTGACATTATACCACTTCCCTAGAACATTTGTTTACTAAAAGGACGGTGGTCCATGGAAACCTGGAAGTTTGGTCTACAGAAGGCTGTTGTACGTACAACCAATTACCTGGAAGGAAGGAGATTCCAGCACACAGGGTGAGACGTATATGGACAGATCGGACAGTATTTGAAGCTGGGTCTGTGACTATGGCTACTTGAGGCTATGTGCCTGAACTTATCTGTGTGGTGTCTGTTTAGAACTATCTGTGTTAACTGCCTTGATGTTTTCCTGTGCTGTCCTTTATTGATTTAATAAATCAAGTTTTAGTTTATTCCAACGATCACTGTGTTATATATATGGATCAGCCAGAAGAACATTGCAGGAAATAGGTCCTTAGGTCGAAAGAAAGAGTGACAGTGAGTCCGGGGAAAACGGAGGAGGGTTGGCAGGTAAAGACCTATCCCAGCCAGGGCTATATAGAAGATTATTTAAACATTGTGACAGGGCTATTTGGGACCCTCCACGTAGCGTGTTACAATTTCTGGGGGCACGTCGCGGGATATTTGAAATCCTGGTGGAGTTCTGGCTGATTTAGTGATAGGGGACAGATATTCTTGTCGACTATCAATAGGTTCTGCCTACCGTGCCTGGCTATTGTCTAGACTCTTCCTGACACAGACTGACCGACATACGACGTGTTGTGGTCGTGTAATATATATATATTTTGGTTATGTGAGATAATCATTTTCTATACAATTTCTTGGGCACTTTCCCTCTGAGTTTAGGATGGTATCAACTGGGTTTAATGTCGCTGACGTACAGGCTACAGGGCGTGAGATGGGCTATGATGGAGCGGAGTTACAGAAATATGTGCAGGAAGTGGAAAGAGACTTCAGACAAGCTGTGCGCGAAGCCAAGAAAATTGAGGCGGAGGCTAGGAAGATGGAGGCCGAGCAGGCAGTCAGAGACCATGAGTTTCGTATGAGGGAGTTGGAGCTGAAAGCTAAAACGGCCAAGGAAAGCGAGGG
Organism: Cepaea nemoralis; assembly: GCA_014155875.1. NCBI lineage: Eukaryota > Metazoa > Mollusca > Gastropoda > Stylommatophora > Helicidae > Cepaea > Cepaea nemoralis. Next base: position 81,971 of record JACEFZ010019451.1, read on the forward strand.
TGCAGTTGGAGGCGCAGTTCTCCCTGACTCAACAACTTCTAGTGGCGGTCCATACCAGGCAATGAAGTTCCCATTACTCCCGTTCGATGAACACAAAGAGAAGATCGACCAGTATCTTCAAAAATTCCAGTCGATGGCTTTGGCTATGGGACTGGAACGTGGGAAATGGAACTTGAAAATCTCGCAGGGCCTGAGGGGGACCGCGTACGAGGTCTACTCAAGGTTGCCACCTGGTATGGAGAATGACTATGAGGCTCTGGAAAAAGCATTATTGAAAAGGTTCCAGATGACAGCCCATACATACCGTCAGCAGTTCAGAAAGTCCAAGAGAGAGCCAGGAGAGATGTTCGCAGCCTACAGTGTCAGACTGAAGTCTTACCTTTTGAAGTGGATGTCATTAGCTGGATTTGCTAACGACTATGAAAGTTTGGAAGAATTAGTGGTCGTGGACCAAATGAAGAGGATGATGCCTAAGCCATTGCAAACCTTCTTGCTTGAAAATGGGGCAGAAAAGTTAGACTTGGTAAATACATTAGCGGAAAGGTATGTGCTAGCTCATGGAGATAATGGGGAACTGTCACAACCCAATCCCCGACCACCAGACACCTGGTATGGAAAGAAGAAGAACCCTAAAACAGCTCACACCAAGAAGGAGGATCCTTTCGAGAAAGTTCCTATTAAAAAACCCTCTGGTAAGAGTCCACCTGGATCTCCTAAAAGAAAGTGGAGTGAAAAGTGGTGCGCCTATTGCAAATCTCCCACACACAATACGGTTGATTGCCGGCGTAAACAGAAAGACTCTCACTATGCTGCTTGTCTTGTAGAAACCGGGGAAGGGTCTCACAAGGAAGTAGAAGGGGGGGATCTTGGGAACAATGATTCAGAAAAACCACCAGTAGTAGAAACGGTACTTGTGAACGGACAACCAGTTGAGTGTCTCTATGACACCGGTCTGCAGTTTGAGGCTGTAATTTCATCACACTTAGTGAGCCCGGAGCAGCTAACCGGGGAATCTATTGAGATTCAAACGGCGACAAAGAGTGCGGTAGCGATGTCTCTTCCAATTGCGAAGGTAGACATCAAATCTAAATATGTTACCGGCACTATACAGGCAGCCGTTCTGCTAGATCCGATCTTCCCAATGATCTTGGGTTGTCGCTACGTCTTTCTAGGGATTCCAACCGAACCCATGTACGTAGGGGCGATGCAAACCAGATCTCAATCGGAGGATGAGCAGACGCAGGCCTTGATCGTGAATCCCTTGCCTGGGGAGTTACGAGCTGCTCAAAGCCAGGATGCTACTTTGCAACCTTGCTTCAACCAGTTGCCCAAAAGTTCTGACCCACCAAGACAGGGTCAGTATTATATGAAGAATCGGTTACTGTACCGGAGAGCCGGAGTGGATGATCGCCAGCATGGACAGCTGGTAGTTCCTAAGGCTTATCGGGAACAGCTTCTTCATATGGGACACACCATTTCTTTCAGTGGACATATGGGTGTCGGGGCAACTCTCCAGCGCATTTCCTGCCATTACTACTGTCCAGGGATGACTGGAGACGTGCGTAGGTACGTCAAGTCGTGCCCAGAGTGCCAGCGTGTGGCACCAAAACACTGGACAGCTCCGGTAGTCCTGGGAGACATGCCCATTATGAACTCTCCTTTCGAGAGAGTTGCCATCGATCTTGTTGGTCCTCTTCCTCGGACTAGGAAGAGGAATAAGTACATTCTCACGATGGTGGATTGCTGTTCCATGTGGGGCGAGGCGATACCGTTGGCCACAATCGACTCTAAGCGAGTGGCTGATGCACTGATGGAAACCTTTACTAGGTTGGGATTTCCCAACCAGATCCTAACGGACAATGGGTCTCAGTTCTGTGGTAAGCTGATGGAAGAAGTCTTTCGTATCTTCCAGACTAACCACATTCACACAAGCCCATACCACCCTCAGTCTAATGGGCAAGTAGAGAGGTTTAATGGTACCTTGATGACCATGCTTCGGAAGCTGGCTCAAGAGAAACCAGACAGATGGGATGAGTATATCTCGGCCGCCTTGTTCGCCTATCGGGAGGTTCCCCATGGGTCGACCGGGTTGCCACCAGCCACTCTACTATTCGGGAGGCCAATCAAGGGTCCCTTAGAAGCCTTATTGAGATGTTGGACAGAGGAAGAAACTTCCGAAGAAGTTGTATCCTCATATAAATACGTCGAAGAGTTAAAGAAGAAACTCCAGACGGGTTGGGCTTTGGCAGCTCAGAATCTGAGAGCGGCCAGGAAGAGACACGCGGCCTACTACAATAGAAGGACGAAAGATAGGTCTCTTAAGGTGGGGGATCGGGTTCTGTTGTTACTTCCAGTAGGTTCCAATAAACTCGAGATTGGTTGGCAGGGGCCTTTCCCGGTGGAAAGGGTTGTGTCCCGTACCAATTATGCTATCCGGATCAGGGGGAAATCTAAAATCTTCCACATTAACCTCCTAAAAAAATATGAGGAACGATTCGATGGTACTTCTCTCCCACTCATGACTATGGCGGTCGCGATGGAAACTGAATCGGGCGAAGACGTGGATAGGGAGTATCCTTTACAACCTGGGGAAACCTATAAGGATGTACATATAAATCCTGATCTGTCGACTGAAGAAACAGAACTGGTCATCCGTTTGTTGGAGTCCCATCAACAGATTCTTACCGATCGTCCAGGGCGGACAGGGTTGGTCGAGTTTGATATGACTCTGACTACCCAAGACCCCATTCGCCAAAAAATATATCCAGTGCCCTTTTCGAAAGAGAAGGCCCTGGAAGCAGAAATCCAGAAGCTTCTGGATGATGACATCATAACTCCTTCGACTTCTCCTTATAATGCCGGGGTTGTCTTGTTGAGGAAGCCAAGCGGGGAGCACCGCTTATGTATTGATTACAGGCATTTAAACAGTTGTACGACATTCCAAGTTGAGCCGTTACCCAACACAAATCAACTATTTGCCAGATTAAATAGGGCATAGTACTTCTCAAAAATCGATTTAAGTCGGGGATATTATCAGATCCCTGTGAAGCCTGAGGTTCGGCCCATGCTCGCTTTCAGTACTCCGAGCGGCCATTACGAATTTAAGGTGATGCCTTTTGGGCTGAGCAATGCGCCCAGTGTGTTCACTCGCATGATGAGAATGTTATTAGACCCTTTAAATGATCCCTCTGTGGTCTCGTTTATGGATGATATTCTCATCGCGTCTGGCAATCTGAGTGATCACCTGAGGTCCTTGGGACAGATCTTCAAAAGGTTAAAAGAGGAAGGGTTAACCGCCCGTCCAGCCAAATGCATGATTGGCTATCAATCCTTGGAATTTCTGGGACACACTATTACCCCAGGGGGACTGGTACCGGAAGAAAAGAATATTGAAAAGGTCCGTCTCGCACCCCGTCCTAGATCCAAAAAAGATGTTAGGTCTTTCTTGTCTCTGTGTGGGTTTTACCAGAAATTTATTCCAAAGTTCAACGAAATTGCGGCGCCGTTAACCGAGACTCTGAAGAAAGGATCGCCAGATCTTATAATCTGGACCCCGAGCTGTGAAGAGGCTTATGGGAAGCAGAAACAGGCGTTGGTGGATAGGCCAGTCCTGCAACTCCCAGATTTGGAGAAAACGTTTGTTCTGAGAACCGACGCGAGTAACATAGGGATTGGGGCAACTCTGTTGCAGGAAGGGCGAGATAATCCTTCGGTGCTGTGTCCGGTGGCATATGCCAGTCGAAAACTGTTACCCGCCGAACGGAATTACTCCACCGTCGAACGGGAATGTCTAGCTCTAGTGTGGGCGGTACAGAAATTTCAACCTTATCTGTATGGAGTACCGTTCAAAGTGCAATCTGACCATCAACCTCTGACGTTCTTAGCAACTTCTAAGAAACTGAACGCGAGGTTGATGAGATGGTCATTGCTCCTACAACCGTATCAGTTCACGGTCGAATATATCCCCGGAAGGGAGAATGTGGGAGCAGATTTCCTATCACGGCATCCTATGGTTGAATGTGAGGGTGGGGTCATTCGAACAGAACCACTGACAGTAGAAAGTTCGTAGGGTTCGACTTTCTTAAGAGGGGGCCTATGTAGCGAAACGCCAGTGGCCCATGTCCTTATGCATTCTTTTATTCTTGGTAAACAGGGGGAAACGGCTTTCGGAAGCTCTCAGTTCTCTTGTTCGCTCAATTCTCCATGAAAGATGGTTCTTTGGGTTATCTTCATACCACAATCTTTACATGGAGCGAGTATATATTTGTCTTTCCTTTCGGGTAGTCCCGAAGGAGCGCCTTGCGTCAAATGTGCACTAGTGCAGCGGCTGGTCAATTGATGGCCGTGCCAACACCTACCGTTTGATAGTTGCAGCCTGTCCAGTGAGTTAAAGATTACGACAGAGATGCAACATACTACTGAAGGGATGTAAAGGGTTCTTCATTTGAAAGTATGAACAGAGCTGAAGGTCTCGACAGGGCTCTACGCAGAAAGCATGTTATGACTATGCCATGGCAAGGTTTGGGCCATGCCTGTTTTAAGAATATGATCTCTACAAGATAGAGCCACTGCTGACCTTGAAAGAATGACCATCAGCTGTACTGACACATCACCAGTCATCTCGATACGTTTGGATTGAGTCCTTTTGTATTATTGGCTGGACCCCGCCAATCACTCAGACACACCCATTATTATATGAGAACTATTCTCCAGGACATTATTTCCTACCTGACATTATACCACTTCCCTAGAACATTTGTTTACTAAAAGGACGGTGGTCCATGGAAACCTGGAAGTTTGGTCTACAGAAGGCTGTTGTACGTACAACCAATTACCTGGAAGGAAGGAGATTCCAGCACACAGGGTGAGACGTATATGGACAGATCGGACAGTATTTGAAGCTGGGTCTGTGACTATGGCTACTTGAGGCTATGTGCCTGAACTTATCTGTGTGGTGTCTGTTTAGAACTATCTGTGTTAACTGCCTTGATGTTTTCCTGTGCTGTCCTTTATTGATTTAATAAATCAAGTTTTAGTTTATTCCAACGATCACTGTGTTATATATATGGATCAGCCAGAAGAACATTGCAGGAAATAGGTCCTTAGGTCGAAAGAAAGAGTGACAGTGAGTCCGGGGAAAACGGAGGGGGGTTGGCAGGTAAAGACCTATCCCAGCCAGGGCTATATAAGAGAATATTTTGAAACATTGTGACAGGGCTATTTGGGACCCTCCACGTAGCGTGTTACAACGAGGAAATGACCAAGCTGGTAGGCTGGGAGGCGGGGGAGCAGTGGACAGTGCTGATCTATTAAATGCTCTCAGAGAGGCATGGCGATTAAACCACCCATATATGCTTTCTCATTGACTCAGTGAGTATGCTCATTAAGATCGACATGGGCTGGGCTAGAGGTCAAGACTGACGAAGACCTTCTGTCTTATTCCAGACCATGTGAGTGTACGAGGAAATGACCAAGCCGGTAGGCTGGGAGGCGGGGGAGCAGTGGACAGTGCTGATCTATTAAATGCTCT
>JACEFZ010019451.1:92500-176142 GCA_014155875.1 Cepaea nemoralis
TGTCATCGATTTGCGAGAATAGATGCTCCCGCGTTATTCTTTACGACATACCGATAATGACTATCACTGAAGTATTCACTTACTTCAGTAACCTAAAAAAACCAACACACAGCCTCATCTGGGTTAGATGGAATCAGCAACCAGATTATCCGTTGTGCTGCGCTAGTGATCTGTATATCACTAACCTATGTATATAATCAGTGTCACACCAAAGGCCACTTTCCATCAGCTCTCAAAATCGCTTAAGTGTACCCTCTTCTTAAATCTGGTTCATTGGACAATGGTCTCTTGAACAACTACAGATCCATTTCACTACTATCATCACTAACTAAACTACTCGAAAAACACACACATAAAGTAACATTACAGTATTTGGTTCGCAACAAGCTTATTGTTAACAGTCAATCAGGAGGACCAAAATATTCTTGCCATACGGCCCTAACAAACATGATATAAAATTGGCACCAGAATATACACAACAACAGTCTATGCGGAATTGTGTTTATTGATTTCAGGAAAGCATTTCATGTGATAGACCATTTTATTTTAATTAAAAAACTAGAGACAATGAAAATTAGCCCTAATGTAGTCACTCTAATAAAAAATTTTCTATAAAACAGAAAGCAAGTAGTATCACACAATAAATCCCTGTCTGAAACCACTACCTTCAATATCGGAGTACCACAAGGCTCTATTCTTGGTCCTCTATTATTTGCCATATATATTAACGATCTACATTTGCATCTTTCATTGTCCTGCGATCTATTTGCAGACGACTGTACAGTATACAAACTCTGAAAACTGTAATTTGCTGGAGTCGTCTTTGCAACAAGAATTACATAATGTAGTTAGGTAGAGCTATGCTATTCGTATGCAAATTAACATCACTAAAAACAAATCAATGTTATTAACAACCAGACACAGACTTCAAACTTTAAATTCACACACATTACTTCAACTTCACATCGATAACATGCCAGTAGAAAGTGTATTTGAGCACAAAACATTAGGCCTAATAATTGATAGAAATCTAACCTTCAATTCCTACGTTCAAGCGCCCATTAAACAAACAGCGAAAAAAGTCTACCAACTCACCAAAATTAAAAATTTCCTTGATGAGGACACAAGCAAATTATTCTATACTTCTCAGATACAGACACATTTTGACTACTGCTGTACAATCTGGGGCGGTTGTGCTAATTCAAGCACCAAACGACTTTACTCACTCCAGAAACGGGCCATGAGTTTAATTTATAGCAAACATTTATCTGGCAATCTTAGCCTTCATAAACGCCTTCAGTTACTATCACTCCGCAGACGCCTGCTTTTCAATACGGCCAAACTAATTCACAAAATCCTACATCGGAATGCCCCAAATTACCCTTTGCCATTTTTTAAAAATGATACTAGACACAGTAAATAATTAAATATATTACACATTCCGAAGCCTAGGATTTTTTTAGTTTATTCCCAACGATCACTGTGTTATATATATGGATCAGCCAGAAGAAATTGCGGGAAAAAGGTCCTTAGGTCGAAAGAAAGAGTGACAGTGAGTCCGGGGAAAACGGAGGGGGGTTGGCAGGTAAAGCCTATCCCAGCCAGGGCTATATAGAAGATTATTTAAACATTGTGACAGGGCTATTTGGGACCCTCCACGTAGCGTGTTACAACGAGGAAATGACCAAGCTGGTAGGCTGGGAGGCGGGGGAGCAGTGGACAGTGCTGATCTTTTAAAAATGCTCTCAGAGAGGCATGGCGATTAAACCACCCATATATGCTTTCTCATTGACTCAGTGAGTATGCTCATTAAGATCGACATGGGCTGGGCTAGAGGTAAAGACTGACGAAGCCCTTCTGTCTTATTCCAGACCATGTGAGTGTACGAGGAAATGACCAAGCCGGTAGGCTGGGAGGCGGGGGAGCAGTGGACAGTGCTGATCTATTAAATGCTCTCAGAGAGGCATGGCGATTAAACCACCATATATGCTTTCTCATTGACTCAGTGAGTATGCTCATTAAGATCGACATGGGCTGGGCTAGAGGTCAAAACTGACGAAGACCTTCTTTCTTATTCCAGACCATGTGGGTGTACGAGGAAATGACCAAGCTGGTAGGCTGGGAGGCGGGGGAGCAGTGGACAGTGCTGATCTATTAAATGCTCTCAGAGGGCATGGCGATTAAACCACCCATATATGCTTTCTCATTGACTCAGTGAGTATGCTCATTAAGATCGACATGGGCTGGGCTAGAGGTCAAGACTGACGAAGACCTTCTGTCTTATTCCAGACCATGTGGGTGTACGGGGAAATGACCAAGCTGGTAGGCTGGGAGGCGGGGGAGCAGTGGACAGTGCTGATCTATTAAATGCTCTCAGAGAGGCATGGCGTTTAAAACCAAGTAATGACAGTTAATCTGCAACCTTAACCAGGCAGCAAGAACATTATATCAAAGAGGATGAAGACAGACAAGATATCTTTGCAGCAGCCAAAGAAAATAGTTAACAAACAACAACTGGTGTCATCAGCCGCTACACACAGAGGGTGATATTCAGGAGGTGACCCGAACACTTATGGACTGGATGGTTCGATATTCTGTGAGGATGTGTCGACTATGATTAATTATTACTGTGTACATCCAGACTGCTGCCTGTTGGCCTCATAAAAAAACCATATTGCAGTCCTCTATATGTGGGTGATCGCATATTAGATCAGATGGCAGGGTTGTGAAGTAATAGGATTCGCATCTACTAGCTCATGGCATCATGACGTGATTCAGCTTTCTTGCTTTTAAAGTGGATTTTTTCGAAAATTTAAAGAGGCTGGGTCGATCACTGAGAGTAATAGTTCTAGGGAAAATACGTTCTTTATTCGGTGCTTCAATATGAAACGCTGCGTTAATAAACCAGCGAACGCTTAAGAAGTGCGGCTTCTTTTTATGCTCACACAAATTCAGCATAAAGGAAGTAGCGTTAAAAGAAACAAAATAAAAAAATTACAACAGCAAGCCGAATTCAAAAACGAGAAAATGTTAGCTAAGCATGGCATACAAAATAGCTTGGACAAGGGACGAGGGGTGGATGTATTATTAAAGCCTAGTGAGACATTCACAAAGGTGAATGTCATGAGTGAGAATTCTGTCAGCCCTCCTGAAATGCTCAATTTCGATAAATCTTTTCAAGATGGTTATTTCTTTTCTATGATGGTTCTCTATGTGTTTTTCTAGTTCTCGTGCTGCGTGCGATAGTTAAATTCAAAGAAGATTATTCCAGATCAGTGGTTTGAAATGAAATAGAGAATAATGAAGTACCCTGTTTCACGCCTTCGTGCGAGAACTTAGGCATTCTTACCAAGAGAAAGTCAAATCAGCTGCTCCGATTGTGACAGGTCGCTTGTCTCTCCCTCCCTCCCTCCCTCCCTCTCTCTCTCTCTCTCTTTCACTCACTCTCTTTTTACATTGTCGCTCTCTCTCTCGCTCTCTCTCTCTTTTTCTCTCTCACTATCTCTATTTCTCTATCTTTCTCTATATATCTCTATCAATCGTTATCTATCTATCTATCTATCTATCTATCTATCTATCTATCTATCTATCTATCTATCTATCTATCTATCTATCTATCTCTCTTTCTCTCTCACTATTTCTATTTCTCTATCTTCCTCTATTTTCTCTATCAAACGTTATCTATCTATCTATCTATCTATCTATCTATCTTCTATCTATCTATCTATCTATCTATCTATTCATCTACGTATCTATCTATCTATCTATCTATCTATCTATCTATCTACCTATCTACCTACATCCCAAACCTATCTATTTATCCATCCATCCATCCACCCATCCATCTATCTATCTATCTATCTATCTATCTATCTATCTATCTATTTATCTATCTAGCTATCTAGCTATCTAGCTATCTATCTAGCTAGCTAGCTTGCTAGCTAGCTATCTAGCTAGCGATCTATCTATATATTTATCTATCTATCTATCTCAATGTGCGTTGGCGAGGAAGGACGCGTTTGTATGTTCCCCTTTTTTTGGATTATTTTTCCTGTTTATCTACATTCGTACGCAATGGATTTTATATGGTTGTGATCACAATGATGCCGTTCAAACTGTTGAACTTGTTTAAAGTTGCCATATGTGCAGTCGTTAGATCTAAATGCTAATAATATTTTATTCAATTACACATGATAAATTATTCATGGATCAGCGGTCTGTCACATCACTTAATTTAAACCGTATGTGGCGCTCCAATATTTCCGTGGTTGTGGAAACGTAATATCATGTAATCATCTTCCTGTCGAGGAGGAAATTCTGTGTCTGGAGTTAGCAGGAGAAAGGGGCCGAAGTAGATCTGAGGGGCGAAGTGGATTACGATCTGCAGTAACAAGGAACTATACACTCAACAAACAGCGGGCAATGAGAAGCAAATAAAGAACTGTTTTAGCGCTCATTCACTGTCTGTTAAATGTATGACGCGGTAAATGCAACTCTATTACATTCAACAATACAATACATTACGAGGCATTTCCACATGTCTAATCAATTATTACCATGAGGCCAACTAGACTAAGAAAAGACCGACACTGAGCGGAAGGGTTGAAGTCAAAAATATCATCTCCCCTACACACAATACATTTGCACCACACCCAGAATAAAATTTTTTAGCCCAAGGAGCAACCGCCCGTCATGTCTGAGTGGCTCGCGACACAATTCGTCGTAAATTCAGCAGACAGCACTGAAACTGGCAAGTGACTCGCTAAACACATCTGCAGATCTCAGCATCTCAGTTCTGCCATAAACCACCACAGCCTACAGCGGTCATGCTATTGTCTGGCGGAACCATACAATCAACACAGCCTGCAGCGGCAGTCGTCACGGCATCAGGCCATAGTAACAACATACTCGAACATCCCACGGCTCAACACAGCAACAACTCGAAAGCATTTTCTTCTAACTGACCAGTGTTTCTAGCCTATTTGAATAACTGCTGGGTTCGCCCAGGGGACAGTATACGACGAAATCATTCAACCTAAATAGAGATTGCACCATCGGTACTAGATTAGGGCCCAGCTACAAATCAACACTCATGCGGTTGTCAGCAGTCCATTTAAAAAGTTAGAGTCAAGTTTCAAGGTAGTTCTAGGCGCCACCTCTGACAACATAGACAAGATCGCCAGGATCATTAGTGACTATATCAACCTCAAGTCAGAGGTAGCTCTCCTGAGAGAGGTAAATGGTATACTGAAACACATCATTGAGACTTTACAACACGCCCCACTATGATCAAGTAGCACGGACTAACAGCTTCGAAACAACACAGCCATCTCTAGGAGCGCCAACTATACAGCCAACTAATACACATCAACAAATAGACAACGTCATTAAACAGCACTCAAAATATCCTACCAAAGTTAAAATCAGCAATCGATCTGAGGTACTAAAAGAGCAATTGGTAAAAGACAGCCAGTACGACGAGACTTTGTTGACAGACAACCCGCCATTCAAGAAAGCTCAGCTAGGTGAACCTACAAGAGGACAGTCCACAGCCGATAATTATCAATGGTCAGAAAACAACATGCAAGACGTGCCAGAAGCCAGTACATACAGTAGACCACCAACTGACTGCACCCACATGATAATTGGCAACTCTTGATGACAGGCATATACAGTGATCGTATGTCTTCATCACACACCGATATAGCTACAACAATTCCGCTTCCAGGCGCAGGGGTAGACAGTCTAACAGACAATAAACGTAGAATGGAAATTAACGCAAACGTTAAGTAGATTACAATACACGAAGGGATAAACGACACTATGAGAAACCATAATATCACAATTTCCTAGTAACGAAAACTATTAGACTTATTATGCAATAATTTTAACAATTCATAAGTTTATTTTTCTCTTCCATCATACCACCAAGTTATGGCTCCCAGCGTCGACTAGCCGACACAAACAACAACATGCTAAAGAAATTATGTAATCAGTATAATAAACTTCATCAACAACACACCATTCTTCACATCGCAGACAGGCGTGCCAAAGAAACGACTGTACGGAGACAAAATTCACACATCCACATTAGGTAGTAGTTTTCTGGCTAAAAATATCTAATACCCAGAAAGGGCACAAAACACGACCAACACACACACACACGACGGTCATTGATTACTGAAGATCGAGACTCCCAGGTCAGCCGAAACAAGCCCATCACCCCACATAAACGTCTCCTGGCGTCTGACCACCGAACGCCTGTCATTCAAAATTCACACATGCTACAAAAATAAATCAACCTCTCCTTCCTACCCCCACTCTCACACGTGAAGGAATCACTACCCTATATGCTGCACGTTTTTTTTAATGGAATTACAACTTATAAACATAAACACATAAGTGTAAAATATATATGTTACAAACATTTCAACCAAAACGTATGTTTACAGGACTTGCTCAGTTCACCTCTAGACAATGTTTATCAACTTCCTGACCCGGCTGATGTTCTGGAATTCTGGATGAAGGCCTTTAGTGATGTTCTGGTAGACACGTGCCAATCATGGAAGTGTCGAGTAAAACATCACGTCACACTACCTTGGATGTCCCAGGAAATACTTGAAATTATGAGAGACAGAGATAAAGCACATAAAAAGCGGTAATCTCAGCACATATCGTACTCTTAGAAAACAAAAGTTCAATATACCATACGAAGGGAAAAGAAAAAACTACTTTAAGTACTTAGTAATGGATAAAACAAATAGTAAGGATATATGGAAGGCAATTAACACCCTGACAAACAATTATAACTTCCCAAATTCTTTACCATAAAATCATGTTACATGCGACCAATTCAGTAATTTTTTCTTCAAACTGGCATAGACCAATTGTAGTCTTTAATACCAAATTCTCCTTGAAACTTATCTTTACTATCATCGATTTGCGAGAATAGATGCTCCCGCGATATTTTTTACGACATACCGATAATGACAATCACTGAAGTATTCACTTACTTCATTAACCTAAAAAATACACAGCCTCATCTGGGTTAGATGGAATCAGCAACCAGATTATCCGTTGTGCTGCGCTAGTGATCTGTATATCACTAAACTATGTATATAATCAGTGTCACACCAAAGGCCACTTTCCATCAGCTCTCAAAATCGCTTAAGTGTACCCTCTTCTTAAATCTGGTTCATTGGACAATGGTCTCCCGAACAATTACAGATCCATTTCCCTACTATCATCACTAACTAAACTACTCGAAAAACACACACATAAAGTAACATTACAGTATTTGGTTCGCAACAAGCTTATTGTTGACAGTCAATCAGGAGGACCAATATATTCTTGCCATACGGCCCTAACAAACATGATATAAAATTGGCACCAGAATATACACAACAACAGTCTATGCGGAATTGTGTTTAATGATTTCAGGAAAGCATTTCATGTGATAGACCATTTTATTTTAATTAAAAAACTAGAGACAATGAAAATTAGCCCTAATGTAGTCACTCTGATAACATCTTTTCTATAAAACAGAAAGCAAGTAGTATCACACAATAAATCCCTGTCTGAAACCACTACCTTCAATATCGGAGTACCACAAGGCTCTATTCTTGGTCCTCTATTATTTGCCATATATATTAACGATCTACATTGCATCTTTCATTGTCCTGCGATCTATTTGCAGACGACTGTACAGTATACAAACTCTGAAAACTGTAATTTGCTGGGGTTCGTCTTTGCAACAAGAATTACATAATGTAGTTAGGTGGAGCTATGCTATTCGTATGAAAATTAACATCACTAAAAACAAATCAATGTTATTAAACAACCAGGACACAGACTTCAAACTTTAAATTCACACACATTACTTCAACATTCACATCGATAACATGCCAGTAGAAAGTGTAATTGAGCACAAAACATTAGGCCTAATAATTGATAGAAATATAACCTTTAATTCCTACGTTCAAGCGCCCATATAAACAAAACAGCGAAAAAAGTCTACCAACTCGCACAAGAATTAAAAATTTCCTTGATGAAGGACACAAGCAAAATATTCTATACTTCTCACATACAGACACATTTTGACTATTGCTGTACAATCTGGGGCGGTTGTGCTAATTCAAGCACCAAACGACTTACCTCACTCCAGAAACGGGCCATGAGTTTAATTTATAGCAAACATTTATCTGGCAATCTTAGCCTTCATAAACGCCTTCAGTTACTACCACTCCGCAGACGCCTGCTTTTCAATACGGCCAAACTAATTCACAAAATCCTACATCAGAATGCCCAAATTACCCTTTGCCATTGTTTAAATATGATACTAGACACAGTAAACAATTAAATATATTACACATTCCGAAGCCTAGGATTGACTTATACAAAACAAGCTTAACGTCTTTTGCAGCTCCGCTGTGGAACAATCTTCCACAAGAAATCAAAGACATCACCAATCCCTACACATATAATCGCAAATTATTCGAACACTATCTCAGTACGGATTACCTTCCACCTTTTTAATAGAAATAACAACAATAACAAACTCCTAGTATAACAGCCAGTCCCCTTTTGGTAGACCCGTATATTCCACATAGCTAATAACAAGTGTCACACCATTATCTAATATTACAGGGTAGTGTAGTATTGATGTTTGCATTTTGTACCATGCCTTTTTAATGCATGTCTTTTATATTGCTGCTGTTCTATGTTTCGCCTTCAATGATGTATGAATGAAATAATGTATGAAAGAGAGTGAAAGAAGGGCAGAATGTTAGACGCGCCTGCGTGCCATATGCTTAACCCTTTGAAAATAAAGATTGTTCGTTCTGTCTGTCTGTCTGTCTGTCTGTCTGTCTGTCCTGTCTGTCTGTACTGTCTGTCTGTCTGTACTGTCTGTCTGTCTGTCTGTCTGGATCACTGCTGGGTGTCATCAGCCGCTACACACAGAGGTAATATTCAGGAGGTAACCCACACACTTATGGACTGGATGGTTCGATATTCTTTGAGGATAATATGTCGACTACGTAACTAATTAACTGTGTACGTCCAGACTGCTGCCTGTTAAATTGTACATAACAATCACCTCATGATGCCATGAGCTAGTTGATGTAATTCTTATCATTTGACAACCCTGCCATCTGATCTAATTCGCGATCACCCACATATAGAGGACAATATAAAATGACACATAGTAGTGCAGTTTTTCAGTAACATATTTACGACACATACAGGTTGTCGTCCTGCCCTCCTTGCCTCCGCCCCCTTTCTTTCTATGTGCTTATTTAAACGTAACACCTATCATCCTGTCATCATCCTCCATCTCGCGACGTCGATTGGGTATAAAAAGAATACATCGGGGATAATTGTGAGTTACTCACGGATCGGAGCTGTGAGGTAAGTATGAACATTTTTTTCCAATTCTTATTTTCTCTTCATTGCTTTCATGTTTTCATCCTTTTGTTCTTCTCGTACCAACATCATCTTGTGCTATCAACAACATCATCATGTGCCATATCGGTAAGCGTGGGCGGTCATAGCTCGTAATATAGATGTCTTTTACATGACGTCGCAGTCAGGTCTACTGCATAGCAGTTACAGGTCGTTGAAGCGTCAGAACACTTACACGACATCGCAGTCAATCCCAGCATTCTTTTTGTGTTTGTAAATTCTTGGTAAGATTGCCCAGTGCTTTCTGAACGACCAGGCATTCGTGTCAGGCGGCCTGCTGTCAAATTGGTCGCTGCTGTGTGCCTTATGCTTTTGTGTCTAATAGCTCTGCCATTTATAGTCCTCTATCTGTAATGTAATGTAAGCAGTCATCGTTGAAAGCTCACGTGTCTCTTTCGCGTGTTTCTATTACAGATTGAAACGGCTAAATCGGAGGGAAAGTTGAAGCGATCGTGTGGAAGGCCACGAAAGAACTGACCATGGGTAAAAATCTAACACTGTATCATCATTATCATTCAGCATAATCATCATAGCGGTGTCTACCGCTGTTGTCAAGCGGAAAAAATTACCATCAGCATCATCCTCTCTTGCGCTGGTGTGATGGTGTGTTTGTGCGTGTGTGTGTGTGTGAGTGAGAGAGGGAGAGAGAGACAGACAGACAGGCAGATGAAGAGAGCGGGCTAGAGAGACATAGAGAGAGGTAGAGGAAGAGAGCACGCGAGAGAGACAGACAGAGCGAGGGAGAGAGCGAGAGAGAGAAAGAGTAGAGGAAGAACGCGGGGTAGAGAGACACAGAGAGAGAGAGAGAGAGAGAGAGAGAGAGAGAGAGAGAGAGAGAGAGAGAGAGAGAGAGAGAGAGAGAGCGATAGCGTCGGATCGTGGTGGGTGGTAATGGCATTCCAGGTGATCATTGTTGGTAGATGTTAGTGCACTCTATGTGGTTTATCTCTGGTTACTAAAACTAGTTTTTCGTTCTTTTACAGAAATTAACAAGTCATTCATTTAAACCTGGACCACACCGAAAGCTACCACGCACAAAAAGGTATGTCCTCCACTAAATGTAACATATACTGTGTATATGTTTATCTGGGTTAACTGTAGTGATCTCTGTGTACTCGTCAGAAAGAATATTGGCTAACTGTATGGATCTCTGGGCACACATTCTGAGTGAAAATGGGCTGTGGTGATTGCCTCACTTACTATCCTGCTATCTGACTAGCTACTTTGTCGTATGCTAGCTCCCTTGCTTTGTGTATATCAGACATAAAAATTCGTCATATTCTGTGTAATTTTACAATGTATGCTCTATATGACTCCTATAATTCCTTCTGCAGATTCACACGGTCTACAACAGACAAAAGAGGTGGTCAATTGAGAACTGCTTACAACGAAATGTTAACCATACGAGCTATGTATGCTGTCGTTTTCTCACTGTTCTGTGGTATGGGTCATAAGTAGTATATCAAGCCATAACTAACTCAGAAATCTGGTGCCGCTCCAGTGAGGTCATATTTTACTATATAAATGATCTATAATATAATTTAGTGTTATGGAAAATGTAGTAGTATGTGATGTCCAAACTAAGTCAGAAATAGGGGCCGCTCCGGTGAGGTCATATTTTACTATATAAATGATCTATAATATAAAGCAGTTTTATGGACCTTGTAGTAGTACGCGATGCCCTAACTAAGTCAGAAATAGGGGCCACTGAAGTTAAGTCATATTTTATTATATAAATGATATATAATATAACTCACTTTTATGGAACATGTATGGGATGTCTTAACTAAATCAGAAATCGGGAGCCACTACATTGAAGTCATATTTTATTATATAAAGACTCTAGCAGCAGAAATAAGTGAGGTCATATTTTACTATATAAATGATCTATAATATAATTTAGTGTTATGGAACATGTAGTAGTATGTGATGTCCTAACTAACTCAGAAATAGGGGCTGCTCCAGTGAGGTCATATTTTACTACATGAATGATCTATAATATAAAGCAGTTTTATGGACCTTGCAGTAGTACGGGATGCCCTAACTAAGTCAAAAATAGGGGCCACTGAAGTTAAGTCATATTTTATTATATAAATGATGTATAATATAAATCACTTTTATGGAACATGTAGTAGTACGGGAGCCACTACATTGAAGTCATATTTTATTATATAAAGACTCTAGCAGCAGAAATAAGAAAATACTAACAGATCAAACACTTCTTTAATAGTACTGCACGTCATGTCACATTCCAGAACCTCATATTTTGCTATATCTTATATTGGGAAGTAATTTTATATAAGTCAAAATAGTGGATGTAACATGTTTGATAAATATCTTTTCTCCACAGCTGTTTGACATCCCACACATAACCTGTAAAAGAAGATTGAAAGATATTACTCAATGTAACGTAGCCGTTGCAGCAACACATAACAAGTCATTATTTAATGTACGAGAAATAGTGGTGGAAATACTACCCGACGCCGGACAATACTGTCAACAATCACCATTATTAACTGCTAGAAACCATTTATTGTCTCAGCCAAACTATCATCATTTACTACTCTTTGTTCTACTATGGCCTCTATTCAGAAATCTGTCTTTCTCTGACCCACATTCGGTAAAGAATTCACAGGAAAAAAAAATCTTACTCGCCACATTATGACAGTACACGATACCACAGTGCACACATGCCACATTTGTGATAACTTATACAATAGGAAAGACACGTTAAAAACATATATGAAAACACACCAACAGACATCACCCTTAACATCAGACACTACAGACTCAACCACTATAGCATCAACATCAAACACGGATACCTCATCACGCAAAAGAGAAGCACATGTAGACACACAAGCAGCTAAACACAGAAACTTGATCAAGTGGAAGCAGAGGAAGCCTCTTAGAGATAGATGACGAAGTAGATGAGGAACTAAAGACCGTAGACATTATCCGCGACACTGAAGTCCAGCAGAAAAATAGAGACGTCTGGCCCTACCTTAGGACACATCAGAACATCCATAAATATGAATCAACCTACAATTTGTTTCATCGACCAGGCTCAACACAACCAATTGACTGGACCGAGACTTCAAAATCAATATTTGTGTCAGAGTCTTGCATTCAGCAATAACACAGGCTCGTAATCACTAACAGATGTGATACAAACACTGTCATAGAATGACTTTACGTGACGCACTGCAAATACAATTCAAACACTGTATTCACACTTCTCACTCATCACAACCATTAGATGCATCGCGCAATTACAATATCGATGCCATAATACAATCAATAGATATATCAATGCAATGTATACAACTCACACTCCTACATACCAGGCGCACAGTTCCTATACTCACAGGCTTTCTATCTATTAGCGTTCATCCACACAAATCATACGAACACCATTCAATCTGTCTGTCCTATAGAACATTCCCAAGCCGTCTGGCGTTAACCACTCTGAGTTCTCGCTAGTCGGGGTTGTGTCCCTGCGTGGACTTCATGTCCCACGCATGCACCGACTGATCATTCCTGTCACAGTGTGGTTAGTGTCGCTCACAGGTGGACCTGGCCATAATCGCCAGGCGTCGTTGACGAAGACGCGGTAGACCTGGTGGGGAGATTATGACATTCTCCCGCCCTCCTTTTCACGAAAGGGGAAGCCTTTCATGTAAGCTATATACATTTGGGTTTATTTATTAAACCAGTCAGAATCGACCCATTGTTTGTCATCTGACGTGACACTTTGGTTTATCTTGAAATATGTAGATAATTGTAAGCTATATACACACTCTTCAATGATGCTATCAAGCAACACTCCTCAAGTACAATCCACTAGATGGATTCTTACGATAGTTGTACCCAAATACAGTCCGGTAGCTATCAGCGAGCAGCGCAACTACTTCTTGACAAATAAACAAAAATTACAAACACGACATGTCAGGCCGCGAGTTCTCTACCTATAGGATGACTCCAACAATTAACCTCCACCTCATCTGGTCGGAAAGTCTCGTGTAGGTCTACAACTTCGATAATTACTACCATGCATAGTTGATGTCATCTTGATGTGTCACCAATCTGGCAACATGAGGATGGTTTCTATACATGTTACACATTATCCCCTAATTTCAATTGTTTCCCTTGAATGTAATCAGTGAAACAATACAAAATCTATTGGCGATAATTTACACATGTTTTCAAAGAAAATAAATTACATTGGTAAATAAATTTCTAAGCGTCATAGTTTGAAGCTTATTGACAATAGCGAACCAAATGTCACTATTGCGAACAAGTTAATCAACTTATGATTCTGAGATTACATCTATCAAAATCCTTACATACAATTTGTATGTTTCATTTCATTTATTTTCAATTCATATATTTCCGCTCCCAAAGTTTATATAAATCGTCAATTCTTTGTGAGAATTATACTATAGTCTGCTAGTTTTTAGATTAATTTCACAAACACCGGAAGTACACCGCTGGTGTGTTAAGATGTAGATAAAACAATGTTCTTCCGTCTGGATGTTATATAAACGAACGGAGTATACCGTTCATAAGCACAGCTGCAGGATTAACTCTCTCTTTCAAAATATGTATTAACGTGTGCTGTAGAATTCAGATGTCACTGTCCCTCTCGCACAGGTTAAAATATGTCAGAACACTTCCTCAGCAGGTACTACAGATACTCGAACAGTTCAAGTAAAGTAAGTCTTGAAATCACGTAGCACTGTTCGTTACAATGTTTATAGATATTTAAAATACTATTCCCTTTCGATCACATACAACACAAGTATTCATCACAATTATTACCATAATTATAAGATATATATAGTATATATACATTGGGACGTTGTCCTTATCACAGTTTCTACACAGCGTTACTGAAATAATTTCACTTATTCGCCGTGTTGCTGAGTGCTATGCTAATCATTTGCAGATTACTTGTTGGTCTGCTGTGTGCGCTCAGGCACTATTAGGCTTTCAGATGTGTCGTAAGAACATCTGGAAAGATGGTCGGCAATCGTATTTTGTGTGCCACAGATATGCCTGACTTCAAAACTGAAATCTTGTAATGACCATCTTGCTACCCTGTGGTTGGTAGGAGTTCCAGTCGTGATAATTGTGAACGGACTGTTGTCTGTCTCTACTATGAAATGTTTTCCAAGAAGAAATCTGGATAGTTTTCTAATAGAGTACACAAGAGCCAAGGCCTCAATTTCAGGCGTCGACCAATTTCGCTCTCTTGTTTTTAATTTCCGACTTACGTAGTACACTGGGTAGAGAATTTGATCATGTTCCTGCAATAGTACTGCCCTAATCGATACGGAGCTAGCATCAGTTCTCAATCTAAAAATAGTGTCCAAATTTGGTAATTTAAAAATCGGGTTACTAGAAAAGTAGGATAACACTTTTGTAAATGCAGGTCTTAGGCATTCGCTGTTGTGACATATTCACCAACCATCATTATACAGTGCGTCAACAATTTCGCACCACGAACCAGAGAAGTCACACACTTGAACGCACTATTGAGAATCTAACACCAGTTGACACATTAGATAGACGGATGTCATCTATTAATAGAAATTACAGCGTCTGCAACTAACAAAACTAGTGGTAGGAAGGGGTCACGTGATTTAATTTTGGCCCAAGTGAGCGTCCCTTTTGTCAAAACCCGCGCACTCCTACTTCTTCAGCTCTGACGAACGGTCAGATAGTTTGTGAGACCTGTCCTTTCTGAGTGCAATGACTGCAGTTTGATTCAAAACCTGAGGTAAGCTTGACAATCCTCATATCAGTGTGATACCCAGACATGTGCAGCGGAGGTATCCAGTGTTGTGCGTTAAAATTAAGTGTATTAGTGATAAAATAAATCTCTGAAGTGTAAAAATTGACGACTGCCACTTCTAGCTACACTGAGCCTTTTTCCCCGGCGAAACCGACATCTCAAACTTTCTCAAAACTGCAAACTCTGATATTCTTCACTACAACTATTGACTTTACTATGTGCATACTACATCAATCTATCACAGGAAAATGTTTGAGGTGAAAATTCAAACGCACGTTAATGCATTGCATCAAAAACCACTTTGAATTGCTTTCTGCAGACAAGTCAGTTTGAGCACATTAACTACTGCCTCATTTGAAAACGTACATATTTCTGTCTATTTGCAATCTAAGGAGCTGAGAGATGGATTATATCTTTTCTTTCCTCTTTACGCATTGAAATAATAGTAGTTGATAGTAATTGATTGTATTTATGTGACAGATTTTAATTAGTCAAAGCACTCACTAAACGCATTGCCTAGAAACAGGATACGCTTCACAAGACGCCATTGTGACAGACGGCCTGGTTAATCTGTCGAGACCACAAGGTGAATAAAACCTCGGTCTATTGTCAACTAGTGATCGCCAACAGAATGGACATGATGTGCACTGGTGATAGTAGTGGTAGAATAAAATGAAGATGAAGAGAAGGAGGGAATTAGGAGAGGTACTTTACGTAATAACCTTTTTACTAATGGATTGTTGTCATGATCTTGTATAGATTACTTTGGTAACAAATACACATCAGAAATTCTGTATGACAGACATGCATAACAATAACACACTTGATGAGTTAAACTCATATTAACTACTGATGATGGAGGGGGAAATGGTACAAACTATGAAAACCCCACACAACAGAAATTAACTCAACACAATACTCAACACAGCACCTCACCCAACACCGCAACCACAACAGGAACAAGAACACGATTGATAATGGGAAGAAGAAGATAAATAGTTGATTTGGGAGGTACAGATAAACATTTAAACACACCATGCAACACTGAAAGAGATGATGAAGATGTAATGTATGTCATTTGTAAAAATGCCTCTTGTCCTTGTCTTGATCTTGCATTATTTGCTTGACTTCAATGACCTACAGGAACAACACATCCTCACTCTTATCTATGTCTGATTGTACACTTCTCAATGAACCAAAAGTACACTGAGAGAATGCATACAGCAGGTACCAGATGATGGCAGGTGCATGCAGTGACATGATGTCTGACCCCACACAAATTAACACAACAACACTTCTTCTGATCTTATTCTTTCTTTTATGTTATTCTCATACTTATGACATGCTGCAAAAATTACTTTGGTAGGATTGTACATACCTCTGTGAATTTTAAACAGTGATGTCCACGGTGGAAACCAGATCAGAAGAGGGAGGCAGATGAAAGAAGATGTCCCAAACATGAGATGGTAGAGACCTCAGGCCCTGACCAGAGAATGAGAAGCCTTCAGAATAGCTTTGGCACATCCTGAATGGGATCCAGCAGTCGATGGACCCAGGCTCAACTCACTCCAACCACTCATAGGTGACCTTTCATATGTTTAAACCCAAAACCACCCAGAGGACTGATGACAACACACACATACCTTTTATATAGAGTACTAAGAATGATTAGAAAACTTTAGTCTCACATAAAGATGCTCTTCTATAAGACATTGTGATCATTTTGATTATTATGCTTTATTGATGGACTGATTATTGACCATGATTTGCATTGGCACATGTGTAACTATAACCATGAACTGGTGTACCAAAATGTGTAATGATCAATCAATAGACCAAAAGAAAATCAGGCCAGTCAATAAATTTATACACTGTTATTGAAGTTCCTAATTTCATTACAGTCCATCCTGTCTGTTGAAATCTCTGTCTTATTTGTGTGGACAAGTCATCAATGTGTTTCATTGTTTGTGAAATAATTAATTATCTGACAAACTAGCTCAAAAATGAATTCTATAACAAAAGAGTAAAGAGGAGACTCTGGATCTTTTAACTATTCATGACCCATGTCTCCTTGCACCTGGTTCACCCTGAGGAAATCTTTTTAGACATTTTCACAGATTGAATGGGGGTTCGAGGGCTATTATATTTCAGGTGAAAGGGGCATAGTCAGATCTATTTCTTCATTGTTTTTCCCAAAAGAGGACCACTTACTCCTAGACAAAACTACCAAAAATGAGTCTGTAAATGATCAAGGGTCGTATTCTTGGTTTATTTACATATTGGAAGAGGATGGGGCCCAACTTCTAAAATTAGAATATGGGTGAGGCACAGCAGTGAACCCAGTCCCTTCAGAATATACGACAGCTGTTTACAATTTTGTTAGGTTTGTCTTTTGTTAGTAGGTTAGTGAAACATTCCGTCAACGTGGCAAAATTTGGTATAAACTGTCTGTAATAATTTAACAGACCTAGGACACTCCTCAAATGAAATTTCTTGGTAGGCAATGTCAACTTTCGATGGTTTGACTGTCAGTCCGTGGTGTCTGATGCGGTCAAATGTCTGTTGTAATGTTGTTACATGGTCTGTCATAGTCTTTGTATGTACACAGATGTCGTACATGTAGGAAATAATACTAGGTATATCTGTCAGAAGAAGTTTTGTCTTAGTAAGAATGTCGCCGGGGCATTAACTAGCCCGAATGGAAGCTTGCACCATTCGTATAGACCCCAGGGTGTGGCAAATGCTGTCAGATGTATGCTGTCAGGATGTACCGGTATTTGCCAATACCCTTTTGTCATGTCCAGTTTTGTAACGTATCTAGAATCTGTCAGTTCAGTCAGTATGTCTTCACAGTTGTCCATTGCTTCTAAATCCAACTGTGATATTGTTAAGTTTCCTATAGTCAACACAGAGTCGTTTCGTGTTGTCCTCCTGTTTCACTATCACTATCGGTGAACAAAAATGTGACTGTGATCGTCTGATGATATGATTCTTCTCTAAGTCTAGAATTTCCTGGTGTAATTTCTCTTTGTAGTGTATGGGAATGGAGTATGGTCTGCATTTTATTGGTGTGTTTGATGTCAGAATAATATGATGATGCACTAAGTCTGTTTGTCCTGGATGGTTGGAGAAAATGCTACTGTAGTCTTGAAACAGTTGTCTGCAATTGTCGGTCTCTGTCTGAGTCAGATTAGGATTTATTTTGATGTCATGCAGATTGTTTGACGTGTCAAGTGATGAGGTCGGTATTTCGTCGGTCTCGTCATCGTCTGTGTGGTCCACTATCGTTGTGCTTGCTGCTGTCTAGTCCTGGTCTTCATCTCTGTTGTAGTATGGTTTTAACATGTTGAAGTGTAATATTTTGTGTTTGTCCTTTACTGCGATCTCATAGTCTACTGTCGAGATTTGTCTCAGTACTTTAAACGGTCCTTGCCATGAGTCTGTAAAAAGACGTCTGTCGCTTGGCAAAAGAAGTAGTACGTCTTGTCCAGGAGTCAGTGTTATTGTCCTATTTCCTCTGTGTGCATACTGTCTGTAAATAGCACCAGATTTCTTCGGTGCTTCTTTGGCTAATACACAAGATTTTATTATCCTATCACGCAATGATGTTACATGTTCATATGATGATACTGGTTTATGTACAGTTATACTTTCAGTTAACATAGAATGGTACATAGATAATGGGTCGCGTGATTTGGCTCCATTAACAAGTTCAAATGTGAGAAACCTGTACTGGAATGAGGTACTTCGTGATATGCAAATATTATGGCAGGTAAATAAGTATCCCAGTCTTCAGTGTGTTCCTGGGTAACTTTTAATAGCATATGCTTGAGATCACCGTTCATCTTTTCTACAATCCCCGTAGAATGAGGGTGGTATGGGCTATTAAAGCACTGCTTTACCCCTAACATTCTTGTAAAGGCTTGAGTGGCTGCAGCTATGAACTGACTCCCCCGATCTGAGATAATGGTATCAGGAAACCTTACTCTAGAAAAAATGTGGAAGAAAACTTCCATTACATCCTTGGCAATTATATTCTTAAGTGGAATCGCTTTGTCAACTCATCACCAGTTAACTTTAATTTCAAACCAGATTCGATGAAATCATTCAATGTGGACATGATGAATTATTTCAGATACAATGAATGTACAAAAAGATAATTATAAGGTGTTAGTAAATAGGACAATGTGTACAATATTTATCAAATACAGCTTGTGCGTAGACTTACATACAAAAGTATATGTGAAAAAAAAGATAATACTTAAGTGACTTTGGAGCTCTGGAGTATGATGGAGAACTGTACCAGAGAATGGCTGCCTGATCTTTACTGCCCGGAAAAACTGAACTTTACTTGCTAACGGTTTTGGATGACACAAAAACCTGTTGCTTTTTGGAAGAAGAAAATATTAGGACATGTACGTTTATGTGGTGTATGCGTTGTCAACTAAGTTTTGTAGGTTTGTGTGCTGTCGAGTATGTTTGTTAGTCGTAATGTTGTCCGTTCAACACATTCAACGACTTACTTTCCATGTTGCTTTCTTTCCAACACTTTCCGCTTACACACCCATGTTCAATCCTATTTTACAGCAACTTCCAAGATGGACGGTACATCCGCATTCGCACCTTTCTTTAAATGGTTCAAGCTGGGTGATGCACCAACGTTCACACCTGTCAGCGTCTTGCATTCAGCAATAACACAGGCTCGTAATCACTAACAGATGTGATACAAACACTGTCACAGAATGACTTTAAGTGACACACTGCAAATACAATTCAAACACTTTATTCACACTTCTCACTCTTCACAACCATTGCTTGCATCGCGCAATTACAATATCGATGCCATAATACAATCAATAGATATATCAATTCAATGTATACAACTCGCACTCTTACATACAAGGCG
Source organism: Cepaea nemoralis (assembly GCA_014155875.1). Classification (NCBI taxonomy): domain Eukaryota; kingdom Metazoa; phylum Mollusca; class Gastropoda; order Stylommatophora; family Helicidae; genus Cepaea; species Cepaea nemoralis. The sequence goes on from JACEFZ010019451.1 coordinate 112,666, forward strand.
CACAGTCTCCTATACTCACAGGCTTTCTATCTATTAGCGTTCATCCACACAAATCATACGAGCACCATTAAATCTGTCTGTCCTATACAACAGTCCCAAGCCGTCTGGCGTTAACCACTCTGAGTTCTCGCTAGTCGGGGTTGTATTCCTGCGTGGACTTCATGACCCACGCATGCACCAACTGACCATTCCTGTCACAGCGTGGTTAGTGTCGCTCACAATTGGACCTGGCCGTAATCGCCAGGCGTCGTTGACGACGACGCGGTAGATCTGGTGGGGAGATTATGACAATTTGCTAGTCAGACATGTCTGTTTAAGGTAAATTATTCTCATCACATGATCTTACGTCATATGGAGACAGGAGAGCTTAGATTTTACCACTCATCGTCTAACAATGCATGCCAACTAGACGTTCCCACCTAGTTAACAACGAAAAAGACTTTGTCGATTTTATAGAAATAGTTCAGGACAGTGACATGTTTAACCCGCCCTACACAACAGACCTGACACTAAGTACATGGTAGAGACAATCCCCGCGACTAATTTTTATATATATCATATTAATGAGCACCCAATAGGGGGCTGTTAAGAGGACATACCTGACGACATAAGACACAATAGGGGTATCAATATTTTATAGCATGACTCTAGCTCAAAACAATACAATGACATGTTATGTTTCTTTCGATGTCTGGCGGTATTCAACGGAAAACCCGTTAAGAATCTTAGGAAACCTACATATCGATTAGCTAACCAGTAGCAGAAGTATCAAAAGTTAGAATCGTTAGACAGCTTCCCTGGTGTTAGACTTATTGACATGCCGACAATAGAAAATTGTTTTAAGGTAAATGTAGATATTTTTGAATTCAATGAGACTCAAGTCCTGGTCCCCAAACTTCGTAGTAGTGAGAAACTTTCTAAAATTTTGCGAGTACATTTATATAAGGATCATTTCATGTACATTAATGATCTTGATAGAGTCGCCAAGTTATTCGGGTGTAGTGAGTGTGGGAAATTGTGGAATGTTTTTGGGATATGGATAAACATACCCAGACCTGTAATGGGGGGATAACTTTAAACATTTATAAAGGAGGTGTGTACTCCGTAACGGAGACAGTATGGGAAACCATCAGTTCATTGGGAGTCAAGGTGGATACTAATTATATCTACCCCTACAGAGCGGCATACGACTATGAGGCGTATTTTGTGAAAAGCTATTTACCAGGGGAAACCAAGTCCACAAAATTTTTAGGAAAGCATGTCCCCATTAGCTGGCCGATAGCCTCTAATGTCCCTGGTTTCGATGACCCTGTCTGCCACATCACGGCGGGTAATCCTTAGGACTTTGTAAGAAAGATGGTTGATTATCTGACTCAAATCGCTGATGCAGCGTATGCCAAATTACGAAAAGACCATGATTGTGTGTATACAGCCTTAGAGGCTATAAATGACCACAAGCTAGTGGCTAGGCTAGATGAGTACCTTCGGGAGATGCCGGTCCAGGGGTTCAACTCAGGGAGGTATGGCATTAATTTAGTGAAACCTTATCTGATAGAGTCCTTCATCTCTGCCACTGATGACCCCTCTAACTACGTAGTGAAAAGGAATAATAATTTAATGGCTATTTCCACCAAAAAGCTTAGATTTCTAAATATTGTTAACTAATTAGCCCCGGGATTTAGTTATTCAAAATATTTAGCAGCTTATGACATCAAAGAGACGAAGGGGGTGTTTTGCTATGAGTATATCACCTCCTTGGATATACTAGAGGAGACTCGCTTACCCCCACACGAGGCATTTCATTCGCAGCTGAAAAACTACAATATTTCAGTTGCCGAATACGAAGAATGCCAACGAGTATGGAGCGAGAATCATATGTCGGCACTGGCAGACTTTTTGCGCTGGTATAAAATAAGGACGTGAAGTTACCGATGCGGTTCGAACCACTGCTGATTCTCACCGTCATTTCGTTACCGACGAGAGTATACGAGATTACGGAGAAAAGTCATAACCTCTAAGCTATGAAGCCGGCTTTACAAAGGGTTAGGTGTAGATATTTTCAAGTATGCCATTTCTGTCCCCGGGATGACCCTAAAGTATTTGTTTAAAACCATACCCAAAAACAACTACTTTACCCTATGCGCCAATAAGGAGAGTGATCTGCACACCAAAATTAGACAAAATATTGTAGGGGACCTCTCGATCATATATCATAGATATCATGAGGTAGGTAAGACTATGATTCGAGGGGGTAAGCTAGTTGAGATTGTGAAAGGGTACGATGCTAACGCTCTATACCTGTGGGCTTTGACACAAAAGATGCCCGCGGGTTTTCCTGTGATACGAAATGCAGAAGATGGGTTCAAGCCCCATAAAACTAGAGTATATATCGTCCAGTGCAGAGAGTGGTTGGCCTGGGTGGAACATAGTCTTGATATAGAACTAAAATCCCAGGTTAATGGGCGGGAGGTGTCCCTAGGGAAACATCAGAGTTGATGGATGGGATAAAAAGGATCGAACTGACTACCAGTTTCACGGGTGCCTATTCCACGGGCATGAAAACTGTGTGCTGAACCGTGGTCATGATGTTAACCCGGTGAGCCAGAAATCCTTGGCAGAACTGTATGCCAACACGCGTGAAATTCGCAAGTACCTGAAAAAGAGGTTAACGTCACGATCGTGGAGATGTGGGAATGTGAGTGGCAGGCTCTCAAAAAGACTAATAGCGCCATTAATAGCTTCATAAAAACCACATTCCCATATGTCGCTCCCTGGCATCGTTACGAGGCCATAGACCAGGAAAAGATCATAAAGGCTGTTAAAAACGAGACTTTATTTGGGTTAACAGAATGTAACATCCACGTACCAGACAAGTATAAAGAGCTATTTTCGGAGATGACGTCCATATTTAAAACACTGATGCGTCTTGAGCCGACATTGGCGAGCTCATGAGACAGTATGCCGAGACCCATAAGGTGTTGAACGGCTCACGTAGGACTCTAATAGGTAGCTTTGTGGGGGGAAAGATCCTATTGGCCGCACCAATGTTACAATGGTATCTGACACATGGTTTAGGGGTCACAACAATATACCAGATCATTGAGTACAGACCTGAGAAATGTTTCGAAAGGTTTGGTAAAGAGGTGTCTGATGCCAGACGTGAGGGTGATCTCCATCCGGCCTATACTATTAACGCTGAGACAATAACACTATTGGGAAACGCAGCCTATGGCAAAACGTTAACCAACAAGGCCAAGCACACCAATGTGTCATATTGTCGCGGGGCTGGCACGTCAAAGTTGGTGAATCAACCTCTGTTTAAGAATATGACCATGTTGTCAGATGTGTTTGAAGTAGAGTCTCTGAAAAAGACCACCTTATGGGATCTACCCCTGCAAATAGGCTTCTTTGTGTACCAGTACGCAAAGCTGTGCATGCTAGAATTTGATTATGATTTTTTAGATAGGTTTATAGCTAGGGGGGATTTTCAATTGTGTGAGATGGACACAGACAGCTTGTATTTAGCTCTTAGCAAACTGATCCTAGCACAAGCCGTCAAACTGGAGCTTCAGGAAGAATTTTATAGTCTATAGCTCCTGGTTCCCGTCTGAGGACTGTGATAGCAATCATTGGGAGTTTATTAGGAGTAGGGGAGTTGTACCAGCCTGTGATGCGTGTGAGGCTAAGCGAGTCTACGACAAAAGAACCCCTGGGTTATTTAAGCTAGAGTATGAGGGAACGGGGATGGTCTCCTTATGCAGCCAGACCTATCACTGCTTTGGAGACTATACCAAGACCAGAACGAAAGGGCTGACTTAACAGCACAACACCTACCTAGACATAGATATTTTTCTAAATGTACTTGACACCCAGACAGCGACTGGAGGGAAAAATATAGGCTTTAAGACACAGGCTTCCTCTGTCTACACGTATCATCAACACAGAGAGGCTTTATCATACTTCTACATTAAAAGAAAAGTACACGCAGATAATTATACCACATCACCCCTAGATATATAAGTGTAAATATGCACCATAATATGTAAATACTCCTTTTTCCTAATGTTTTCCCCTACCTTTTTCTACTTATCGCTGTCTGCTCTATTAAAATGTGGTCATATGCGTGCTGTGAATATATAATTTAAAATAAAAGACTCAATGTGGTCATGTGTGTGTGTGTGTGTGTGTGTGTGTGTGTGTGTGTGTGTGTGTGTGTGTGTGTGTGTGTGTGTGTGTAAGTGTGTGTGTGTGGGGGGGGGGGCTACAGTAAACTGTCTTTATCATTGAAAAATAAAAGACTGTCACTGTCTGTCACTGATGTGTAAAGTCACATGTTTTCATTGAGTGCTATTGAAAATATTGAATATTATGCAAATGAAATATTTTATTAATTGAAAAATAAAAGTTATGAAACGAAAAAATATTTATTTTGTTGGTTTATTCAGTGGTATGCTTGGCATGTTTTCCCTCTGTTTTTTCTTGTTTACTCATGTTGTCGTCTTTCTGGTTGTCGTGTTGTCGTCTTTCATGCTGCGCGAGGTTGTTTCTTCATATTGACTGCAACTGTGGAATATACTATGAAAAAAAGAACAAATTATCTGCCAGAGACAGCACAGAAACACCACATAGAAAGAAAACCAAGATAACGCACATTTTCTTTTTTCTTCATTTTTATTTTTAAAACTTTATACATATTGAATATTCACATAATTGTCTGGGTCGCCTGTGGGCTGTCATCTGAACTTGGTAGACAGACATCTGCCTGTCGGATACACATCTGAGGCCGATCACACATCTGAGGTTGATCACACACCTGGGGTACATCATACATCTGCTTGGGTAGAGTCTTTTGACTTGGGTATCTTCGTTTAGTGCCCTTTTTGACCTGACATTCTTTCTTCGGTTAGTACCTTGTTTACTGACTTGAATAGGTTGCTGGTTAAGTCTATCAAAGTCAGCTAGGATCTCGCAGTGCATAGCTATCAGCTGTTCATATTCTTTACGTGTAAGTGTCATTCCCAATGGGGTAGGAGACTTGTTCTCGGATTCACTAAAGAATCAATGGATGTGTATCTTGGTCGTTCCTCTGTAGGATGAGACAAATACGGCCTTAACACCATCTCCCACTGGCCTAACAATGTCACCATTACGAGTCAGGTAGACCCAGTTAGCTGTGTTGAGTTCTTTAGTCATCTCCGGAATGAGCTAATGGTACCCGAGTCGGGTTTATATACTAGTGTGTAAACTGGTTATAGCGTCTTAGCTGCATTACGTATGGCGCGACTAGGCGACCTACTAGCCGATCTTTGACCCATTGTTTGTTTGAAAAGGGCTGGAGAATGCGGGTCATGCTCGCTCAACAACTTTTCATCAATATGAAATAGATAGCGTAGAGGCCACAGGTGTTGCTTAACACATCTTGTAATACACGGGTATTATACATGAGTGGTATGTCTGAATGATGGTCAATAAAATTGTACAGGTCACTGTGTTAGGGTGGCAGACCAAATGAGTCAAGTACTCGCATTTGCCTGACCCGTCATAGTACATGGCGACCCAGTGGGAAGCAGGTTTATAACTAGGGTCAGTGTTTATAATAAAAGCCGCTGGTCTACTTCTATCTAGATGTCTGGGTAGCTGATCTCGAACGCACACTCTGACCTGTAGTCGACGAGCATACGTATCAGCAAGTAGTATTCTGGTAATATGCTGTGTGTTCATTATGAAGCGTAATCTGTTAGCACTTGTCTGGTCTTGGAGACTTCAATTATCCCGTCGTGCTCGGCGTAGACGATGACTTGTAATGGCTCTGGGGTGGGTGTGTTGAGCTTAAATTCCGGTGTTAAAGGCCCCCGTCCTCGGCATCTCAAACTGGTCTCCATCCAGTAAACTGGGACTCAGATCAAAGGCATACAGCGTATTGCCATACTTGAATTGATTATAGTCAATTGAATTTCCGGCGTCTTTGCCCACTAGACCCATGGCTAGGTTAGTACCAAAATACGCTCGTACGTATTGGTTGCGATCAAAGTCCATTGTCAGTGGCTTGCTGGTGGCAGCTCGACCGTCGACGGTTACGTTCAGGTACGTCAGATCAAACGTTTGAAAATACGGGTTATAGCTGTAGGAACCGTTAAAAGCTGTTGATGTAACAAGTCCAATCACGACGCGAGTGGGTGTTTGACTCATAAACAGATTGTCTTGTGTGTGAGATAGCATACCCTGAGGGATAGCTAATGTTTTTAGCACCACACGCTTGAACGAGAATTTCGCGTTGACCCCCATCAAGGCTTTGTCCTGGGCGAGCGCGATGGCAGGATTCAGTCTGGCTTTACGAACCACCAGCGTGGCATGCGTTATAATAGATGAATAACCAACCGCCCCGTCAAGGGCCAAGAGGTTAAAGGTGGCCTTGGGTGGAGTTAGCTTAATTTTCACATCCACACCGTTTATCATGTAGAGGTCTTGCACAAAAATGCCGGCGTGTAGTCGACCCATCATATCTATTTCTTGACTCTCACTGGCTAGTTGACGTCGTGTTCTTAGTCCCTTGTTGTTTCGCCGTGCGTGTCATCGAGGAATTTGGCCGTGTCATAGTAATTGAGGGAGGCTGAGAGATGACTCTTTTTTGGCTTCTTCCCCATGGTTCAACGTCGCTTCCAAGTAGGCGCTATACGGATATGTATTTTCACTGGGGGTGATTAGCGTGTCGTTGAGTGAGACGTCCACTTGAGAAAATAAACTGTGCAGGTAATAGTTGACAGGAGCAAAATCGGCCGTGGGTGGTAGTTTGTCACCGTTGGGTAGTGTGACCTTAGCTCTGACGTGTAAGAAAGTGTTAAACAGATCCAGATACTCTTCACTGGAACCAGAGATGGCAAATTCTATAGGTGCGCCCAGGGCTATCTACGCAAAGGGGTGTATCTCCAGAAACTGTCCCTCTTCTACGGCAGTCTGCCTGGGTGGCACACTAAATAGATCCAGACCAGAATGAAGACACTCGCAGGAATGAGGGTGAGTCAGAGCCATTATGCAAAGATATCCGAGTGCTATTGCTTCTTCTTCTGAGCTCGACTATGTGTGGGGATCAGTTTTATACGTTTACTGGGCTCACCAGGTGGCGCTGCACGTCTCTTTCTTCTGATACCGCTACCCGATTGGCTAACTTCGTTGACAGATCCTTGCAGTAGACGCTGACCGGCTTGCTTGGCGTGCTCTTTGAAGGAATCTCCAACATTCCTACCAGCCAAAGCATCTTGGGCTACTCGCAGACCTGTACCGACATCTTCTCTGAGGAGGGCCTTATCACCGGTCTTTAGCCAGGGTAGAATCGTGCGACCGAGTCCGCTGAAAAAACTGCCGAAACCACGACCTCTCTTACTCCGACCACCCACAAAGACCGGCATGCCATGTCCAGCTTGATTACAATAGAAGTCTTCGTACAGTCTGGGATTTCAACTTAACGCCACGTATTTCATTATTCTAGGTCTGATCTCTTCCGAACTCGAAAATGTAACGTCAGTACTGAAGTCCCGGAAGTGAATGAGACGTTTGTGACCGTATCGGTGGTTAAAAGGATTTCCACCGTGTCGAAGAAGTACCGACTCAGCGGCACGTAATGAGATTTGTCGTAGGCGGGATACACCGAAACCGACAGCTGATTCATGATAGGAACCGTCCTTAGTAATGGGACCATGACGTCTCCGACTGGTCTAGCCGCTATGAGATCACAGTAGACGTAGATATTTTGCAGGTCGTTATTCAGGTCTATCACCACTTGCCCTTCCATTAATGGGTTGGCATGCGATATCCTCGAGAAGGGAAGTTCTAATATCTCTTTCAACTTCTCGTTAAATGTAGCCACGGCCCCTTCTTCAAATATTTTCACGATGACTTTCTTCGAAGCGTGGTCGAAATATAATCTGATTCGCGGCTGGGCGTCCACCTCCGACTCTTTCATTATTCGATTCAGCTCCGCTATAAACGCGTCTGGTGAGCTATATAGACCTGGGGGACATAGTTTTCTGGAATTTCCTCTGCTGGGTGAGGTGTATCTTATCTAAACTCCATGCTCTAGCACATTGCAGTATTAGTTGGGAAATTGAATTTCGGCCAGACCCACTTCGTAATGCTGATTCACCTCAATAGTCTGCGGTAACTTGACGAAATAGTGACCTGGAGTGTTCTTGGGAAACATGTTAGGTGAAGCATTGCTCGGTAATGTCACGTAGAAACTCATATTTTAGGGTTTGGTTGCATGTAACCCAGACAGCTGCTTAGCAGAGCGATCCACAACTTGCCCTCGGCTGCGTCGACGCTGTCTCAAAACAGATTGAATAGTGATACACCAATGACGGTGTATATAACGACCAGTTGACAGAAGAAGACAATCTCTAGTCGCGGCACTCGTCGACCAAACATGCACCAGACCGAGTTTCTTTCCCTTTATGTGGTGTTTTGTGGGTTAGTTTCCACGTTGGCTTCTTCCATTAGTATCTGGTTAGGTCTGAGACCCAGCTGTTGAATGACTTGGGATACCCGAACCATTTGACTAAGTATTCTTTATCACCACCTCTCCTAGGTCTTTCTTGTAAGACTGTTTCGACGTGATACACTTGCTTATCTCCGACGAGTTGTATTTCTTCTCGGTAGAATGAGCCCTGAAGTTCCTCCCCTGAATCGTCTTTTAGCACATACGTCACTGGGCTGATCTGGTTTATACGTCTGACGGCAAATAGTTCTTCTGTCCATGAGGGCATATACCCCTTTTTACAAGACTGTTTGTGTTGATCTAGTCTGACTCGATCGCCGGCTGTAAAATACACTTTTCTGTCGATAGTCTTCTGATACAGGTTATTCCACACCTCGTCTTCATTCGTATAGTTGACTTGCGCGGGCGCCATGCCAATACTTCTGTGATACGACCCGTTGTAGTTTCGGATCAGTTTATCTATCACGTCGACGTATCGAAGTTTATTGGTCTTGGTGAAATAGCGCCACATTTTTCTTTCAGGGTTAGATTGAATCTTTCTACTATCGCGGCTTTCACATCTTCATTCTCAGTGGTAAAGAAATACACACCCCGATCTTTCAGAAATTTTAGAAAAGTCCGGTTGACAAATTCCGAACCTTTATCAGTCTGAAAATTTATCGGTTGTCTATCAGCAAAAATTTTACTCACGGCGTCCACTAGCTCTTTCGCCGTTTTCTTTTTGATCGGAATGGCTCAAGTATATTTACTAAACACATCGAGACACGTCACTAGATACGTCATCCCATCATTGTATCTTTGTAATTATCTCATATCTATCAAGTCGGCTTGAAACTGTTGATTTGTACCATGGCTTGACATCTCTGGAAACGACTACGGATCGGTTTATGTAATGTATACGTATCCTGATGTCGTAGCCAAGTCTCTATATTCTTCAATTTAGTATTCTGTTTTAGAGCGGCAGCTCTGCCGTAGGCTCCGGGTTTCTGAGGGTCGTAGTAATATTTTCTTATTTGCAAGGCCATTTTCCCCACTTGGGTGTAGGTACCTTACTCTTCTTTTTGTTTCGCCTGAGCTTGTAAGGTGGCGTTGTCTCGACTATTTTGGATTCGACTACTTGACTTTTAGCCGGTGTTGGTTGACTTTTAGCCAGCGTTGGTTGAGGCGGTGTCTCGGCTACTGAAGTTGGTAAAGTGCTGACTTCGGGTATTTGTTCCTTGATATCCACTGTCCCTAATGGCGTATGTCTGTACTGCTCAAGTCGATTCAGATACCGCTGAAAGTCTGCTGATACACTCGGGCTTTTTCCCGAGGTTGTAGATCCTCGGTCTCCAGGACTTGTTGCATTTGTTGATCCAAGTCGCGCAAGTTATCTGTTAATGTATCGGGTGGTACATAGGGTTTTTCCAGCATCCGGGGGTCGATCAAGATCATTTTCTTAATTATAATCCCACGATGCCTTTCACTACGTTGAGAATAGAACCTAATAAAGCACCAATGAAACCACCTTGCTGCAAGATTTGTTTCCTCTTCTTGATAGATAGCTTCTTACGCGTGAGCGCTCTCAAACTGTTCTTGTGTCGCCGCAATCGTCTCTTCTGAGCTGGTGTCAGTGGAACATTACCTTTTAACACATTGTGACAGCACTCGCATATTGATTGGATGTGGTCTGGGGAAGCTGATTTAATTACGACTTTCGCGTCAGCCGGCTTTGTTTCACCCAGAAGTCGCATCATGGCCCCGTGACGTTTTTTTTCGGTGGGAATTAGGAACGTAGACGACTTGAAGCTGATCTGGAAAAATATGACTTCGTAAGCGGAGCTGATCCGGTGTTTCCTGTCGAAGGTCAACAAGCAAATAACCGTGTGGAGCCGCAGTCGTGTCCTTAAAACTCTCTTGGACATATGACATACGGCCTGGGTACGTCTGTTTGGCCAGGTTGGTAATCTGAGACCCGTCACGTGGGTTCTTAAACACCACTAGGTAATGCGAATTCACACTGATGGTTCTTTGCTCTTTATTCTTCCCAAAGAGATTCTGGACTATATACACAACACTGAGGTTGCGATGATGACTACCTTTAGTATATAGTTTAGTCACCCTATCATCTGTCTCGGGCATTAGGTCATCTATTACCACTAGATATCGTATATCGATTGTCCACTGTTCCATATCCGGCAAACCTTCTTTAAATTGACTGCCCTTCATAGTCTCATACATGGATTGCCATTCTCCGCAGCACCATATAATCTCCTCTCGAATCGGATCGATCATAGCTGATAACTGCGTCAGAAACTTTTGTACAAAGACGAATTTTCTACACCCCGTTGGTCCCGCAATCAAAGCCGTAAAAAGATGTTTCCATCTCGGATCCATGACTAATAATAAGCACCTATACACCTACGACGAATATTTTATGGGACTCGAACCCGCCCCGCCGCCGCCGCCCGCCGCCACCGTCGTCCGCCCGCCCCCGGGACTGGAAGTTAATCGGAAGTAGTCAACCGGAAGTGACAACCAGACCCAAGAAAATACCCGCCAATTTTTTTAAATATGAGATCCGAAATGGATCCGGTTTGTGATGTCATCAATATGGATCCATACCCTTCATATAGTAAAAAAAAATGCATCAGATGGATCTGGATCCATATTTCATACCCCATTTGATCCTCCCCTACTACTGTCCAGTCATCACACATACATATTTGTCTCTCTTCTGTCGGTCTACCTCTGCCTCTTCTCCTTCTAATCTGTCCAGTCATCACACATACATACGTGTCTCTCTTCTGTCGGTCTACCTCTGCCTCGTCTCTTTCTTATGTCCAGTCATCACACACACACACACACGTGCTTCTTCTGTCAGTCTAACTTTGCCTCGTCTCCTTCTTATCTGTCCAGTCATCACAATACATACTTGTCTCTCTTCTGTCGGTCTACCTCTGCCTCGTCTCATTCTTATCTGTCCAGTCATAACACATACATACTTTTCTCTCTTCCGTCGGTCTAACTTTGCCTCGTCTCCTTCTTATCTGTCCAGTCATCACACATATATACGTGCCTCTTCTGTCGGTCTACTTCTGCCTCGTCTCCTTCTTATCTGTCCAGTCATCTCGCATACATACGTGCCTCTTCTGTCGGTCTACCTCTGCCTCGTCTCCTTCTTATCTGTCCAATCATCACACATACATACGTGTCTCTCTTCTGTCGGTCTACCTCTGACTCGTCTCCTTCTAATCTGTTCAGTCATCACACATACATACGTGCCTCTTCTGTCGGTCTACCTCTGCCTCGTCTCCTTCTTATCTGTCCAATCATGATGGTATTGTCCGGTGTCTCTCTTCTGTCGGTCGACCTCTGCCTTGTCTCCTACCTATCTGTCCAATCATCATGGTATTGTCCGGTGTCTTTCTTCTGTCGGTCTACCTCTGCCTCGTCTCCTTCTAATCTGTTCAGTCATCACACATACATACGTGCCTCTTCTGTCGGTCTACCTCTGCCTCGTCTCCTACCTATCTGTCCAATCATCATGGTATTGTCCGGTGTCTTTCTTCTCATCATTTTTTTTCCCGTTGGCTCGCTTTGAACGCAAGCGTAGCCCATGCCGATTACTTCTAGCAGCACTGGGCTGAATTTTGCTTGTGGATTAACTTTCTCTATTTCCAGTGTGTCGCGCCATCAGGAACTCCGACTTCATTTGTATTTATAATTTACTTCCCCAAGTCAAGGACGAGAAGTCAACATTTTAGTCGAACTGGCAGGTGTAGGAGTTGAACACCCTACCTCAGCATCAGAATACCTGAACGAGCGCTCTTATCTATTCAGTCATGCTGGCCTCCTCTTCTCCAGTGAAGGCATTTGTCTCTTTCATATAGTTACACATAGTGTATGACTTTCATATATTTACACATAGTGTTTGACTTTCATATAGTTACACATAGTGTTTGACTTTCATATAGTTACACATAGTGTTTGTCTTTCATATATTTACACATAGTGTTTGACTTTCATATAGTTACACAGTGTTTGACTTTCATGAGCTTCTTCGAGACAATAGCTGTTAATTACTCTGATAGTCCAAGGTGCAAAGTTCGTCTCAGGAACTACTAATCTGTTGCTTCTAAGCCAGTGTTTCCCAACCTTTTTTGTGCTATGCCCCACCTAAGTCTTTCTAAAATTCGTATGCCCCTCCCCCACCCCCTCCCCCCACCATACACATTATTTTTAATATTCAAAAATTTAAATGTTCACTAAAGAAACTTGAATGATAGGTTTTAGGAAGAAATCACTAGGAAATTTTTGAGCAAACACAGTAAGTAAATTTTCAAAACATATAATGGAGAACTGAAATTCAAGTACAAAATAATTTTAATGAAAGATTTTTCTATATTATTTTAATTATTAGTAATTATTTATTATTTAAATTTACTGAGATCCTTGCGCTTGATGCTTACTACAAAGTCATTTTATGTCAGGTTCCAGTTTAGTTAACTTCAGTCTCAAGTTTGCCCGTTTTGTTATATCCAGCCGATTTCTTCCATTTTCGAATTGCCCCCCTTAACAATCGAATTGCCCCCCTGTGGGGCGTGGGCCCCACGTTGGGAAACACTGTCTCTCCCTTTCTCATTTGTTTATTTACAGTCGACGATTCACTGCCAAACACCATAACAGGGTGTACTCTCTTTCTGAAATTCACTGATAATGAAACATGTCTGATACATTTTTATGTTGGTAAATGCAGCTTTTGCCTGACCTAATGATCTCTGTTACACATTTTTCATCTGCCGTTATGAATAGTCCTCAGTATTTAAAGTAATCAGCTTGGTTAAACATTTTCCCTTCTATCGTTATCCAACAATTTGGTGTTATCTGTTTCTTTGAGGGCGGGGAAAGAGATTGAGAACCCGTATGTGGAAAGAATGATATTGCTCGTACGGGAATGTCCTGAGTGCAGTTATGTCTGTTCTTAGCTCAACTCAACTCAACACAAACTTTTTTTTTGTTTGGCGTTTGCTCGCTTTAACCTGCAGTATGCCTGCATGCATGCGTGTATGCGTTCCTGTGTGTATATATGCATACATACACACAATTGTTTGTGTATTTTTGTTTGTTTTTTTTTTTTGGTTATTATTTGTTTGATTTCTGTACTTCTGGACAGCTGTTTCCTTGAACTGTTTGATATTAAGCAGCAATTTGTCCTCGGTCACATCCGGGTCTGTCAGGCTAGACATAACAATGGAGGCGGCCACAATACCTACTCAAGTGGCTGGTATTGTGCTACCCAGCAAGGCCTAACATCAACAGCGGGGCGAGCTAGTGGTCATGGAGCACTATTATAGTTAGCATGAACAGCAAGCATCAACGCTGAGACGAAGACAGGATTGTCAGAGACAACGGATGTTTCACGCCTTCGGTGTGGCGATTTGTGAACATGTTCACACAGCCTGTTTGTAATGTAGCCGTGGTTGGAGTACGTATTCATTTAGGGCTTGGCTCTGGGCGATCCAGCTTGACAAGCTATAATTTATTGTATTATCCCCAAATAGCGTAGTATCATTTTAGCACTAACATTCTGCTCTCATAACTGGACAACATTGTATTTGTTTATTAATATTTCCGCCGTCATCTCCTACGATTTCACAACAAATAACTATAACATTTAGGATACCATTGCCTTTGCTGCAATACATAATGCTTTTTTAAAAATAAATTATATGTTGCAATACGACGGAAAAACAACATATCCACACTCAAATACTGTTCCTTAAAGAGATGCCGGTCCGGGTAAATATAAATCATGGTAAAACTAGTCACGTGTATATATGGATTAAAAATATATATTAAAAAGTGCACAAACAACATACAAAACGCCGGAGCAAGTATACTATACTACTATTAAATCGCGACTTATTAGTGCCGAGCAACCTTTGTCAGGAACAATACAAACACTGCTACATACAAATGCATGTCACAGAATAGACTTAAAGTAATCTTTATGGTTGATTAATTAGGTGTATGTGCTTGTAAAGACTTCTTCTTCTTCTTCTTCTTCTTCTTCTTCTTCTTTTTCTTCTTTTCTGTTCGTTCGATGTTTTGTATTGTTTTGAAAATAAATGCGTTGTGTGTGCGAATATGGAGATTCTGGATGAAGCAATGGAGCTGTAACGTCATCTTGGCCCTTCCTTGTACGGTGGTGCACGCAACAGACTGATCCAGAACAGCATCTTTAATGCTGATCTGCCTTTAAAGAAGGGCAGTAATAGAACACAAACATTAAACTTCACCCAAAGAGGCTTCCATAAATGCAGAGCTGACACTTGTAGTGGGCTTACGCTAGGAATCGTCATGTTCGGTATGCGTCTGTTTAGCGTCACTTCCGTATACTGAACCTTCCGTTAATGACAGTCTGCGCCGTTAGAGACCACGGCGATGCAGTCCGTGGATTCGAATTGCTTATTACCTTCAAACAATGAGCGATTCCATCCTTAAGCACACTGCCAATCGCTGTTGTGGCGTAATCTGTTGTTTGTTACCGAGATAAGAGTCTTAGATAGTGGCTTATAAATAGAAGTACTAGAAGGGGCAGAGTTTTCCTAGCAGAGCACCAATCCTGGAACACACTGAAGAGCAATATTGTTATATTTTCCCTGGAAGGAGAGGTGGCAGTATACTTTATTGTTATCGGGTTTGATTTTCCAGCTAATGAAGTTGCGAGACCAGCAACAACATTTCCCATTTGCTGACCGCATCAGTGCATCCAATGCAGCAAATTAGGGACAGACAGAATTATTTCTTGAATTTTAAGACACTTGCATATAAAATACGATTTTCTCTCATAGTAACGCTGTTCCGTTTAGATGACATATAGTGGACATTTGAACGGAATTGTCATTCAATAAAATGCTCATTATATGGACACTTCGACTTAGCTTTCATTTAGTATAAATCGCACGAATTGTTATATGGTATAGTAGATTGTATATTCTTATATGGTCCAGTAGATGTTATATGGTATAGTAGAAATCACACTCGGTGGACATGAGGATGACTTCACCAATCACATCGCTAAACTCAAGGCATTCTCACATCTGCTCCATTCCGTTCTTCAATAGTGAACTAAGAGTTCCTGTGTTGATGGTACGAGAACGTCAGTTTACATGTTCCCCCATGAGCTGAGAATCGCCCAGACCCTTTGCTCGCTTACCGCTGAATCTGCCCTCCCAGGTGTGGATTCTCTGTCAGTGTTGCTGCACTCTCCACTCAGTCCCACAGAGCCTTCAACATGTCAGCCTTGTCATAAAGTAGCACGCCACTCAAAGGCGCGGTAGTAGCCAGTTTATCAGTCCGTTATGTCCCCGCACAGCCGAATACACTGGCATGCCTGCGACCATTGCCTTGTCGAGCGATACAAGCCTCGTCACCCGGAACATACCAGGTTCTATTGCTTGGCAATGAATGAATCACTGAAAAACGAGAAGTAGGTTGAGAGCTTTACCAAAGCACAACTACAAAAAACAATGGACGTTGCGGCCAAAGCCTTCGTCAGCACAGAACAAACAAACAAATATCGATAAACTAATACACGATCGACACTACATGAATGTCTAAATATCAACTCATCTGTGTCCGAGCTTGAGACGGCTATCCATGGCTGGAATGGAACGGATGTTATGTTAACGGGGTCAACTGCCTAAAGGTCAGTACAGCCAGAAACTCGGTGATTGGTTAAGCCCGTTACATGACGGGCTGTACTACTCTCGTCATCGGAACGGCGCCGTTACAGCCTCCAGTTGCCAGACTCTCCTCTTTTACACAGTGCATTTTAACTCTTGCAAAGGTAAGCCCTAGCCACCTCGTTTACTTCTCACCACACACCTATCCGTGTATATACCATATCGCTTGAACGTGAGTTGTCACTTATTATCTGTTGCATGGGCTCCTCTTTCTCACCCGCTGTCCATTTTCAGCATCCTCGGTCCAACATGACAATCACTCTATGTAAAGCTGCTTTGTCAGGCAGCATTGTGATTAATTCCTTTCTCTGCACTATCTTACCGCAAACATGTCTGATCGTATCTTCATCCTATGCCATCCAGAATTGCCTCTTTCAACATGTGTACCCTGTTGTCACTCCAAACCTCATGCAGTGAGTTCTTCTTATTCGCTGCGACCCTAAAGTAAATTTTTGCCTGGATCATATAGCGACGGCAAAGCCTGTATATGCTGCATGCACACAATGGTCATGCCAATTGTACATCCTAAAATGTGAGTCGTAACTTCATTGTGTATATGTTCAATGTTCTGTGAGTTTCCGTACGATATAGTGAACAACTCCAGACCATACTCAGTCACAGAAAATGTTCATTGTTTGTAGAGAGTATGACATTTCTGTTCCTTGTCCGCTGCTGGCATCACTTTCAGTGCACTAGAACCTTCCTGACGTTCAACACGACCGCTTCCATGTTGTCTCTGAAAGACAAACTACTGTTAAATGTTATTCCGGTGTCATTGATTGTGTTCGCTCTTGATCGATCAGTCAGTCCCTGTGATGTCCTGGACCTCATCCCTAACAAAACTATAAGGTCAAGAACACAATAATACCTTTGCTTTATCAGGGTTGATGACTGACCATGTTTCCGTGCACCATTCACTTTATTCATTGCAATCTGCAGTTCTCTAGATATGGCCACCCTATTTCACCCCAGTCGGCAGACAATATAACTAAGTACAGCACACCGTCTATGACAGGTTTCATCCATGAGGATGTTGAATACCTGTGGGTTTTCCGCTTTATATTTTCTGGACACTGCATCTCTAAGGGCCACAAACTACGACATCACCTGCCAGTACAGTGCGGGCGTATGATGGTCATTTGTCTGTGAAACTCCACGGGGAAGTTTTTTTTTTTTTTTTTTTTTTTTCAACTGTCATTTTTCCTCTTCAATTCTTATTTATTGAATTTATTTTTCCCTAAAGTAGTTCTATTTCTAATTCTGATGTTGATATCCTATTTTTCTTAATTCCTCTTGTTGCATTGGCATGTGGAACGGCAAGTTACAGTGGTAGTAATTTCGAAGATGATATTCCAGCTGCTCAACGCGTGAACTGAATGTTCTAATCCGAGATCTATATCTCTGCAAGGAATCTTCAGAACCCTTGACTTCAAGATAAACAGATGCAAATTACTGACTGCTGAAACGAAGATTGCATTTTATCGCAGCAGAGACCGAGGTTTTCTTCCATTCTTTTGTAAAGATGACAACCTTGTGTTTTGTACTAATGTAAGAGGTCTTGTGAACGAAATAGGTGTCAGTTTCTGTTGTTTGTCCTTCACGATGTGTAAGTTATACACAAGATGAGTGGTGATTTTTCATTGACAGCTCTAAAAGAAGTTTGAAAGGTGTTCTCTTACACAATGGTAACAAATATGGCTCAATTCCAATTGTTCATTCAACTACAATGAAGGAGCAGGCTACAATAAGCACAGTTCTGGAAAAACAATTGAAGTATTTAGAACATAACTGGGTGGTTTGTGTAGATCTTAAAATAATGAACTTCTTGCTTGGCCAGCAAAACGAATTCACCGAAAATCTATGCTTTATATGTTTGTGGTATAGCAGGGCAAATTAACTGGACAAATAAAAATGTGGCCGTTGAGGGATGAATTGAAAATTGGAGAAAACATTATTGTCAACAAGCCTCTCTGCCATGTATCAAAACTGTCGACAAGACTAGCTTACAAAATAGTTAAAAGTGTAGATGAGTAACAATCACCACGGAAGCGTGGCATAGTAGAATACACGTAGTATAGCGACAGTAGATTAAATATATAACTACAAACCCAACAAATGGGAACCACTCAAAAAGACTCGGGCCCCTCATATATCACGTGACGGGACGGAAGTGACGTCAGGGGAAACAAAGCGCTGGACTTTAGTTAGGCTGAGAGACGGCTAAGAGTAAGGATGAAATCTTATTCAGGCGCTCGAGAAACGTTAAGACATCAAAATTAACAAAGCAAGCAAGATAGCCGACGTGTTAGACGGCGGGCTAAGTCACTAAACAAGACTTATGCGGTGACAGTGGCCCAGATTTCATGTCAAGCTCTGTTCGCCCCAAGATGGCCAGACAGAGACGTAAGTTGAACATTGTAAAACTCATCCTAGTGTAGAATAAGAGAAGCTGCGGCACAACACGCGAGACGATAACATGAAACACCTAAGGATATAAATTAGTACACCAGTCGTCTCAGAAATTTATATGATCCTTCTACCTTCCGATAGACTGCGAGAATGATGAGACGTGTGAGCGACTGTGTGGTCAGCCATAAGCAGATAGAAAGGATGGAAAGGATACAGAATGAAGCTATGCGCATTATTCTTGGATGTACAAGAGATACAGCATGCAGGGCGATGCGCTACCTTCTTGATTTTCCAACCATTGAAGAGAGAATACAAGGTTGCAGGGCACGCGCCTACCTCAGAATTAACGCAAACACATAACATCCACTGCATAGTGAAATTAGGAAGGTGAAGGGCAGCAGGTTAAAAAGAGGACGGTCGTGGATGGGTCAAGCCGAAGACATTCTTCAACAGGTGTGTTCACTTGAGGACTTAGAACCTGGCGAGGAGTGGGTGCAAGTGCCAACAGACTTCTGCACATCCTTTTCAGTTTGCATCCAACTAGATAGAAAATGCAGACAAGAAAATCCGGCTGCTGTTGAGGCTGAAGTACAAGCGTTGATTTTCGAGAATTCGCTAGACGGTGACGCGATCATCTACACAGATGAGTCGGTCGTCCGACATGTGAGAAGCTCATGGGCCTTTACAGCTCGGGCCGGAGGGAGAATTGTGAAGGAGGACTCTGGTGCTTTCACTGAAACCACAAGTAGCCTGATCATGGAAGTCATGGCAGTAAGTAAAGCAATAACATGGCTCGAGACACAGACATTCACTAGGGCTTGTTTCCTTAGCGACTCAATGAACATGATCAAGAGGATAGAGGAGGGGTCGATCCGAAGAGAATGGTTGCTGCCTCTGGAGCGGTCTCGGCTGGCAAAGATTAGTTTCATCTTCGTGCCAGGGAATGCGGGAGTACAAGGAAATGAGCGGGCTGACAAGCTCGCAGGTGAGGCTACTGTGGAGGGCGGACGCGCCATGGACCAGGCCTGACATCCTGAATGCTCTACGAGAAGTAAGACTTTTGCGAGAACCAAGTGATGACTGTGAATCTACAACAATGGCCAGACTGCGAGAGCAGCAAATTAAAAGAGGGGTGGCCAAACAAGAACACTACGCAGGAAGCCAAAGAAGATTGATAAACCAACACAGAACTGGCGTCGTTAGCCGCTACACGATTGCGGGATTTGCTGAGGAGGGGATCCGAGCACTTATGGACTGAATGGTTCGATGTGCAACTGAGGATGATCTGTCGACTAACTAACTAACTAACTAACTATAAATATCAATAAACTGGTGATCCCCTGTTAGGACGCTGGTGTTTGGAGTTCTTCGATATTCTACTAGATGTTTTGTCATGAAGGTGTCACGTTCTCCCAACGAGCCTAAGTGAGAACTTGGCACTCATAGGGGCTTGTCATTGATCGAAAGGAGTTATATTGCCGCTTTATATATACAGCTTAGCTTGATGGAGAAATTTGTTAAGGCACTGAACAAAGATGGTACCTATTTTAATTATTTATGCAGACATTTTTTGAATTGAGCGTAAACAAACCTAAAGCTGGAATGCTTGATGGACCTCAAATTAGAAAGTTAATAATCAATGCAAATGTTATTGATTCGATAAACAAAACAGAGTACACAGCCTTGTCATCATTTGTTTTAGTTGTGCAAAACTTTCTGGGTAACTTTAAAGCAGACAATTATTCCGAATTAGTTGAAAACATGCTGTCGAGCCTTTGTAAGCCTGGATGCTACATGAGCATAAGATTGCACTACGTCAATAAACATTTACATTTCTTTCCCGAAAATCTTGGCAACTTTAGTGAGGAGCATGGTGAAAAATTTCACCAAGATATACTGTCACTGTCAAACGTAGCGGTGTATGGCAGAGGGGTGTTTGAGCCTGAGGAATTAAGGCCGCCTGGCTAGTGCAGTCGCCGCGAACTGTGCAGGTTAGGCTTTTCTTTTTGCCCCCTACAGAAAAAAATCTCACACCTTACTGAGGGATCAAAACCGGGTCTTCCAAATGAGAGCCCGTCGTTCTAGCCACTCGGCCAGCCGCTCCTCACCGAGGTATACGATAGTTTTAATTTATATTTATAAAGTTTGTAATTACTATCTTAATTGTATCGATGATATTAAGCTGATAATGATATTTATAGCTGTTATTCAAAAGTTAGTAATGCCAATTTTAGCTTATATTTATAAGTTAATACTTATATTTTTAGCTGAGATGTATAGAACTGATAATGATAGTTATAGCTAATATGTACAATGTTAGTACTGGAAGGCCCCGGTTAACGTCGGAGTAACGTTCTTAGTAAACGCGACTTTAAGTGAAACGATGTATAGCGAAACACTATTTCCCACAGAATTAAATGAAATACAGTGTATTATGTAATGTTTATTTTGATAGTTGTTGATATTTATTAACTAAATAGAGGTGGGTTGGAGGACGAATGGTAGAGTTATTGGGACGTAGAGGCATTAAATTCTGCCTCTTCATCTGAGGATGAAACTGTAACCTCTTCCTGCGCTTTTTCTGGCTCTTCTCTGCTTGAACAAAAACATTGTCCAATGTCTGCTACACAGCCTGTTTCCTTTTCTCTAAGTAAAGCTCCTTGTAACAGTTGATGGAGCTTGTTACTGCTCTCGACACTTTGGAGCTTCGTTCTCTGTTCGGGTCATCCTCATTTATTATGTCCAATGCCACATCAGTCAATTGAAAGAATTGTGACAAACGTTCAGCTGTCGACATTCAAGGTAAACCGTGGACTTTACCAATGTCAACAGCCCGGTCGCCAGCCTTAAAGCGACTAACACATCTAACTTCGCCTCAAGAGTAACACCTTTCCTGGTTCTCTTACAACCAGACACACTATCAGCACTTACTGTGCGCTTCGAACTCATAATTATGGGGGATTACACGATAAAATCCTGGGACAATGCACTGTACAAAATGTAAAATGGTGATGTTAACGCAAAACTGACAACGACAACTGGGTAAGGAGACGTCCACAGCGGTAACACTATGCGGCATTACGTAGTTCCTCCTCAAGCTTGCAAGTTCCTCCACAAGGCCGCGGCAAAGGAACACAGATGACGGCGTTATGACGGAATGTAACGAAGCAAAGTGAAGTTACGTCACACTGTGACAACGATGTTATGGCGAACGACGTAAACCGGAGTGACGTATAGCCGGGGCTACCAGTAATGACAGATTATCTGACATAAAGTTGGCAATGATAACTTTAGTATAAGGTTGGTGATAAGGATTTTAGATTATGTTAACAAAGTAAACAAAAAATTAAAAAACTTTGTTCAAGTGGTTTCAAGCACGAGTGCCTTTGACTACCACAAACGTCGGTCTTTGACAAACCATACATCACTGAAAGAAGCCGAACTCAACAACAGACAAAACACAACATCACACCCTGATACAAGACAAACTTAACAACAGACAAGACAAAACATCAAACTCTGATACAAGACAAACTCAACAACAGACAAGACAAAACATCTAAACCTGGTTCAAGACAAACTCAACAACTGACGAGACAAAACAACAAACCCTGACACAGGACTTACCCAATAACTCAGAAGAAAAACATCAAAGCTTGATACAAGACAAACTCAACAACAGACAAGACAAATCATCAAAGCTTATACAAGACAAACTCAACAACAGACAAGACAAAACTTCAAACCCTGATACAAGACAAACTAAACAACTGACGTGACAAAACATCAGCCCCTGTGACAATAAACTCAACCATTGACAAGACACACACACTCACACACACAAACTCTGAAACAAACCAAACTCAGTAACTGATAAGACAACTTTTGAAGGCCTGAAACAAACCGAAAACAAAAACTGACAGGACAAACCGTTCTAATACCCGCAGCCATGTTAAGATTCATAATTTGCTCCAAAAGGGACTGAAAAATTAACCTGATCACGTGATCGATCAATCGCAGCGGCGCCAACTGTTTGCCGTTGGGGTTCAAATTTCCCAAGTGCCGGAGCTGGCTTGTGTAGCCTTTCCCCCATCGTTTGCTCACAGACTGGCATTCTGCATATCTGATTTGTACCTTAATGCACCAGGTAAATACTATTATAATGCTATGGGCATGAACACTTTGGAGATGGAAAGCCAGCCCGGTAAATTACTGGTTTGATAAGAGCTTTAGCTCTGCTGGAAACGCCATTTAAACAACTATTACTTGGGATCTTGGTCCACGTATGCCTCGTGTGTATAGACTTACAAATACTATGTCCACATATACCCCTAGTGTATAGACTTACAGATAATATGTCTACATATGCCCCTAGTGTTTAGACTTACAGATAATATGTCTACATATGCCCCTAGTGTTTAGACTTACAGATAATATGTCTACATATACCCCTAGTGTTTAGACTTACAAATACTATGTCCACATATACCCCTAGTGTATGGACTTACAGATAATATGTCCACATATGCCCCTAGTGTTTAGACTTACAGATAATATGTCTACCTATACCCCTAGTGTTTAGACTTACAGATAATATGTCTACATATACCCCTAGTGTTTAGACTTACAAATACTATGTCCACATATACCCCTAGTGTATAGACTTACAGATAATATGTCCACATATACCCCTAGTGTTTAGACATACAGATAATATGTCCACATATGCCCCTAGTGTATAGACTTACAGAGAATATGTCTACAAATGCCCCTAGTGTTTAGACTTACAGATAATATGTCTACAAATGCCCCTAGTGTTTAGACTTACAGAGAATATGTCTACATATACCCCTAGTGTTTAGACTTACAGATAATATGTCCACATATGCCCCTAGTGTTTAGACTTACAGAGAATATGTCCACATATGCCCCTAGTGTTTAGACTTACAGATAATATGTCCACATATGCCCCTAGTGTTTAGACTTACAGAGAATATGTCTAAATATGCCCCTAGTGTATAGACTTACAGAGAATATGTCTAAATATGCCCCTAGTGTATAAACTTACAGATAATATGTCCACATATGCCCCTGGTGTATAGACTTACAGATAATATGTCCACATATGCCCCTAGTGTATAGACATACAGATAATATGTCTGAATATGCCCCTAGTGGATAGACTTACAGACAATATGTCCACATATGCCCCTAGTGTATAGACTTACAGATAATATGTCCACATATACCCCTAGTGTATAGACTTACAGATAATATGTCCACATATACCCCTAGTGATTAGACTTACAGATAATATGTCCACATATACCCCTAGTGGATAGACTTACAGATAATATGTCCACATATACCCCTAGTGGATTGACTTACAGATAATATGTCCACATATACCCCTAGTGGATAGACTTACAAATACTATGTCCACATATGTGTTCTATTAATAAAATTAAATGGAAGACCTTTTAAAATAAATGTCATTCAAGTATATGCCCCAACAAGTGAATGCAGTGAAGAAAGTATAGAGGAATTTTATAATGACATGGAGTCTGCTTTGAAGAAGTGTAAAAAATCAGAAATAAATATCATAATGGGTGATTTCAACGCAAAAATAGGAAAACAAAGCGATGGATGCAGTGTAGGCAACCATGGTTTGGGAGAAAGAAATGAAAGAGGATATAGACTTGTAGAATGGGCAAAAGAACAAGAAATGGTTGTAGGAAACACCTGGTTTAAACAGCATCCTAGAAGATTATGGACATGGAGGAGTCCAGACAGCAGGATTAAAAACCAGACGGATTACATCCTGATTAGCAAAAGGTTTCGAAATGCGTTAATAGTCGTAAAAACAGTTCCAAATGCAGACTGTTACAGCCATCACAGATTAATTACAGGCACATTGATTGTAAAGTTAAAGAAAGTCAAGTATACAGCAGGAAACCCTAAATATGACTTGTGCAAATTGAAAACTGACAAAGAAATACAAGATAATTTTAACATAGAAGTAAAGAACAAATTTGATTTATTGTCTGATCTAGAGATCCTATTTCAAGATGTAAATGATCAATGGGAAATGCTGAACAATTCAATCAGTTGTGCAGCAGAAAAAAACTATTCCAAAAGTAAAGAATGTGGGCCGTAAGATATGGATGACTGAAGAAATTTTACAACTAATGGAAACAAGAAGACAGAACAAAAATAATCCTGCCAAATATAAAGAAATTCACAGAAAAGCCAGAACCTTATGTAAGGAGGGAAAAAACATGGCTTGAGAAAACTTGCAGAGAAATTGAAAAACAACACAACAGTAAAATTTTGAAACTAATGCACAAAAGAATTCAGGAGCTTACTAATCAAAGAACACGAACATCAGCAGGCTGCCTAAAGACAAAAGATGGAAGAGTCATAATAGAAAAAGATCAGATCTTATATGTATGGTCAGATTACGTGAAAAACCTGTATGACGATACCAGAGAAGAACAGTATGATGATCAAAATAATAATGAAGGACCGGCAATTTTGAAAATGGAGGTTCAGAATACTCTTAACCATATGAAATCTGGCAAGACCCCCGGTTCAGACAGCGTCACAACAGAAATGATTAATGCTTTAGAAGAATATGGAATAAATAAAGTTACCAGTCTGCTTAATACAATATATGACACTGGAAATATACATCAGGAGTTATGTAATTCTGTATTTATTGCAATCCCAAAGAAATCAGGAGCCTTGGACTGTGATCAACATAGAACAATTAGTATAATGAGTCACATCACGAAGATTTTGCTAAGAATTATCATGCAAAGAGTTAGGAGGAAAATACAACCTGAAATAGGAGAATGTCAAAGACTTAGGGATATATAAGGAAGACCACAAGGGACGAGAAGTCAAGGAGAAGCCTAAGAAGGGATAAAGATCATACCCCTGCCCAGGAGTGGGGAGACCAAGGGGAAAGATTAGCCCTACCCAGGGAGTAGGAGGGGGAAATGGTGAGATCGAGAGCTATGAATAGTTCTCTACTCGGACACGCAAGTGTCAACCAAAGAGTTGAGTAGCTATGATCACACCTTCACGAGAAGTGTAGGCAAACAAGTAAACTCTTAATAGAGTTTAGTAGTGGACAGACCACAGGCGTGCTGAGAAACTCCAGCACGCAATGCCTACTAACCCACGAGATCCATCCGCGCGTGGCGTTACCGCCATCGGCGGAGATCGTCAGACGGGGACTGGACATGAGAGCTAGCACATAGTTATCGACGTTGGGTTTCTTTGTGTAGATAGAACTATAGCTAGAGCTTAGGACTGACTTTAGAATAAGGAATACTGTGCATTATCATGTGTTGATATAACCTGTGAATCATTGATGGCTCTGCAATTGTAAAGGCCGAGCCGAAATAAAACTTGTGATAAATCCTCTTGTACGCCTTACGAGTTTCGTGTGGTGCAAGAGAAGTGTCCACGAATGCTTGTCCACTTCGGTTGTTGACAAGCTAG
The DNA here is from genome assembly GCA_014155875.1 of Cepaea nemoralis. Classification (NCBI taxonomy): domain Eukaryota; kingdom Metazoa; phylum Mollusca; class Gastropoda; order Stylommatophora; family Helicidae; genus Cepaea; species Cepaea nemoralis. Next base: position 138,805 of record JACEFZ010019451.1, read on the forward strand.
GACAAAAGTGGTGTCAGAAGTTGGGACTTGAACAATCGTTCAAGCCAAACAATAAAACCAACTCACCCACAGCTTGGTTGCCGAAGATTCACAGTAGTTAATTTATTATAGTGAAAATTGACCAGTGTAGACTAGAATTAGTGCCGTAAAAAGTGTTTATCGTGAATAAGTGCCAAGTGTGTACTCTATTACAAGTGAATTGTGCTTTCTGAATATTATTTCATGTCATTTGTAAGTATTATGGTTTTGTTTGCATTATATTTCTTGTGAAAACTGAATTACGGCGCAATGATACATTGCGGAGAATGCCGCTGAGCGATATCGATTTTTGGTAGCTAAAAATAGCACTACGCTGGCGTTGCACTAGGCCTGAACAACAATGTGTGTAGCTGGCGCCTGAAGATTAACGCTATCAAGAGTGTTTGTTTATACTGCTCCAAACGGTTTTCGTTGTAAGATTTCAGCCTTAAGAGATCTATAGAGCAATTATATTTATTTATTTCAAACTTATTATCATTTATATAATTATTTTGAAGCATTTGTTTTTCCTTTTGTGTATATTCAGTAGAGTTATTCACGATGGCACTACAACGAATAGGCAAATAGGAAATCATAGTCTACACATCACTATCATAAATTAGAAAACAGTCAGCTTAAGCAAAGAGAAAATATTACGACATAGACAGACATTGACCAGTCATCGACGAATCATTCATTTCATTTACTATCACATCGTTCACGATCGTTCACATCAACCATACCGCATCTGTTTGTCGGGGGCAATGTATTTTCGCGGCATATTTTTGCAACTATCTGGTTTTCTACAATATTTGCAAGTTATTAATTGTTACTGCTCTACAAACCAGGGACAACTGGTGTAGTGCAGAACAAAGCGTGTGTGCGTGCCAAACGAAAGAGTGTCATCACGATCAGCCGATCCGTTCCTATAAATCAGATGAGTATTTTGATATGTTTTGATGAGCGGAATTAATATTGCATCTTGTTTTTCAGCATAATATTGTACATTTTCATACGGTTTGATCTACAAGCAAAATTTAAAACCACTTTTCATACGGGTTGATCTACAAGCAAAATTTAGAAGACATAAAGTAGAAAGTAGACGGGTGTACATACCTGAAACCTCAAACCATGTCGACCTTGGGTGAATGTATCCAGGCAGGGAAGGATTTAGGATACACAGGAGAGAAGTTAGAACAATATGCTGATTATAAATACAAAGAGTACACAGAAATGAAAGCAGCGAGTGAAAGGGAAGAACGAGTGCGTGAAAGACAACATCAAAAAGAAATGGTAGAGTTAGCTGAAGCCACCAAACAAAAACAGATAGAGCTAGATAACATCAACAAACAGAAACAGATAGAGCTAGATAACATCAATAAACAGAAAGAAATAGATTTAAAGCAAAAGGAAATAGAGTTAAAGCAGAAAGAAATAGAAGAAATGGCTAGAGTGAAAGAGAAACAAATTCAGGTTGAATCAGAGACACAACTAAAGATGAAAGATATGGAAATTGAGTCACACAGACAGATCTCTTCCACAAAATTAAAAATTCAGGAAGAGGAAAATAAGTTTAATAAGTACAAAAATATCATCAAACCTTTTTGCCAGGGCGATTCCATAAGCGCATGGACGGAAAATATGGAATTCCAACTTAGATTCCAAAATGTTCCTTTACATATGTGGGCAATGATCTATATGAAGAATCTCTCCGGTGAGCCCCTTAAAGTAATCGAGTCGATTCCAACCGAGTTAAGAACTAACTATCAATACATCCATGATAGAATCATGCAACATTTCTTACTCGACGCCCCTGGATATCAAGCTCAGTTTTCAAATCTTAAACCAAAACCAAGTGAAACTTTTATTGATTACGTTTCCAATGTTCAGAGTGTAGTCAACCGATGGCTAAATGCAGCTAAAATAGGGAAGGATTTTGAGAAACTGAAAAACTTAATCATAATGGATAAAGTCATATCTACAGTGCCAACTCCCTTTACAAAGTTCCTGCAGCAAGCAGACATTGAGACACTAGAACAACTAGAAAAGAAAGGTGCCGCATATTTCTCCTCAAACAGAGACGTGTTTAAAACACCCACGATAGAATCCGAAATTGTATCATTTGTTAAAGACCAACCCAAAAAGTTTCTGAATAGGAAACCATTTCAGAGAAGCGATAATAAAGATCAGAAATTACCTAAATGTATGTATTGTCAACTTTTTCACAAACCTTACTCAATGTGTGACAAAAACCCAAATTATCCTGCACACCTGGAAACAATAATTAAAAAGCAAGAGAGTAAGAGAAATGCATACAGACGTGCTGTCAAATGTTTTTTTCTGTTCAAGCTATGGCCACTACTCATCCAAATGTTTAGGACGACAGAGAATGAGAGCGATAATGCGGTATTGATCGATACCTCATCAGACAGTGGTAGTGAGACTGAATGTGAAGTCGAGAATGAGTTACCATTTAATCAGTGTGAAGATGTGTGTGTAATTACAGATATTTTAAACTTCGATAGTTGTGAACGATGCCTCCAATTTCATGCAGACGGTAAACTAGAATGTGGACACACTGTACCATTCTCCAATGAGAGTGCAAATGCAGCACTAGCCTCCAGAGGCAATCTAGTGTTCCACAATGCAATGGTCAATGAGAAACCATGCCAATGTTTGCTCGATAGTGGCAGCACTCTAATCGGTCTAAGAAAGGAATTTGTAAATCCAAGGGATTATACGGGGGACTCAGTAAAATGCTGCACTTTTTCAGGTAATATAGAAATTTACCCATTGGCAAAAGCCCGTATAAACACCCCTTTTCTTTCTGGTACCTTTACATGTGCTATTTTAAATAACCCTTGTACTGATTTGATTTTGGGATGTTTACCCCAATTAAAACATTGCACTAACGAAGAAATAGCTGCCTGGGAAGAAATTAATGCAGCAAATGCAATTACCAGGGCAGATACCATCAAACACGAAGACTCATTACAGGAAGAAAGATTGTTATTACTAATCCCAAGTGGGACAAATGATAACACCACCAGACAGAAATTCATACAACAGCAACATGCTGATTCAAGTATTTCCCCCTATCTGAAAGTATTAGGGGAGAAAGCCAATATCACGAAAAATGCATCATGGTTCTTTAGACTTAATAACGGAATTCTTACTCGTTATTATACAACCAATAATCATGAGATTCAGCAGACGGTGTTACCTGTACAACATCGCCAAACTGTGCTAAAGATTGCACATGAGTCACCGTTTGCTGGACATCTCGCATACGACAAAACCAGAGCAAGAATTCAAGCTCACTTTTATTGGCCTGGTTTTTGTAATGACATAAAACTATTTTGTCGTTCTTGTAAGGTGTGCCAACAATTAGTGCGAAAGGGTAAACATGCAACAGCAGAAGTACAACCTTCAACATTGGCTTCTAGACCATTCGAGAGTGTTGCGGTAGATATTGTTGGACCCCTGAATCAGGTGTCCAGCAAAGGAAACCGCTTCATCCTAACGCTAGTAGACCTTTGTTCAAGATGGGTTGAGGCGGTAGCTTTAAAATACATCACCTCCAAAGATGTGGCCAATGTATTCTTGCACCTGTTCTCACGATTCGGATTCCCTCGTACCATTCTATCCGACCGTGGAACTCAATTCATATCGGCTGCAACGCAAGCCCTTACAAAAATGTTAGGAATTAAACAACATTTTACGACAGCCTACCATCCAGCCAGCAATGGAATTGTGGAGAAAATTAACGGTGACTTAAAACATATGCTGGCTAAGGTGACAGCAGAAAACCCATCCGATTGGGATACACTGTTACCAACAGTGCTGTTCGCCTATCGAGAAATTCCCCATTCAAGTACGGGTTTCTCGCCTTTTGAGTTAGTATACGGGGCTAACCCACGTGGACCCCTTACCATTTACCATCAGCTAGTGACTAATACGATGGAAATTCCAACCCCAAGAACACCTTATGAGATGGTAACTGAGACACGGGATAAAATAATGAAATCGTGTCTCATAGCCAAAGCATCTTTGGAGAGAAAAGGTCAAATCTACCGCCAGTACGCCAATAAGGGTGCGAAGACTATTAACCTTGAACCTGATCAAGAGGTACTGCTGTTACTGCCAGACAAACGTAATTTATTATTGACTTCATGGCAAGGGCCATTCAAGGTGATACGCAAAATCTCAGATGTCGATTATGAAATATCGATAAACAGACACTTAAAGATATTTCATATCAACATGTTGAAACCGTACTTTTCACGACAAGAAGAACTGATGACAGACGAACAGAATGCATCCACACCAAGTGATAGGACGACAGACATACATAACGCAACTACACTAGTTAGTGAGACAGACAACGACGACAATATGCACACACTTAATGAGCAAACAGAAAACGCACTTAGTACCACCACTGTACTGAATCAGGTAGACGACGATGACATGGAACTACCCGTTCCGACAGTAGACAAGACAGCTACGATAGATAGCATACGGATAGAACCGAAACTAACGAACGAACAGAGACGACAGACAATAGAACTAGTAACGGAGTACCAAGACATATTTTCCGACATTCCAGGTAGGACGGACAGAATCGAGCACTCCATCCTTCTTTCGGATAACAAACCTATCAAATGCCGACCTTACTCCATTCCACTTAGCTATAGGGAAAGTCTCAATAAGGAAATTCTAAGTTTAGAGTCTAGTGGAATCATCCAAAAATCTAATTCTGAATATTCTTTTCCAATTGTCCTGGTAAAGAAGAAGGACTCCACCATTCGCCTCTGCGTAGACTATAGAAAACTAAATAGTGTCACGAAGGTCGACGCAGAACCAATACCTTCCTGCGAAGACCTTATTCTGGACATGTCTACCTCAAAAATCTTCTCCAAACTTGATCTAACAAAGGGATATTGGCAAGTCCCGGTGCAGAGTCATTCCATTCCTCTCACTGCATTCTCAACGCCACTAGGTCTGTACGAATGGCGATTTCTTCCTTTCGGACTTCGAAACGCTCCTGCCACTTTTGTTCGTTTAACTAGAGATCTGCTCCATGGAGTGACGAATACAGTGACCTATATTGATGATATATGTGTTCATACAGAGGACTGGACAACACACCTACAGAAACTGCGACATGTCTTCGACAGATTACGACTTTTCGGCCTTACAGTGAAACCAGCCAAAGTTGAACTGGGCCTAGAGGAAATTGAATTTCTTGGCCATGTCATCTCGAAAGGCCAACTTAAAACTGACAATAGAATTGTCACTAAAATTTTACATCTAACCATGCCAACCACAAAAAAGCAGGTTAGAAGCCTGTTAGGATTGGTAAACTATTACAGCAAATTTATACCAAATTTAGCTGAGATCACGAGTGTGTTTTCCAATGTATTAAAAGCGTCTGTAAAATTGGATGTAAAAGATGCATTATTAATTAACGCATTGTCAAAACTTAAACTTTTGTTTAGCGATTTACCAATCTTACGCCTGCCTAATCCAGGCCTAATTTATTATCTTAGGACAGACGCGAGCACCGTTTCCATCGCGGGAGTGCTGGGCCAGTTCTACGATGACATTTTTCACCCCATTTGCTATGTAAGCCGGAAGATCACACCTGCTGAAGCCAAGTACTCCATCTCAGAGTTGGAAGCCCTTAGTGTGGTATATTGCATAGGTAAACTTCACCGTTTTTTAGCGGGTACTCACTTCGTGATCCAAACTGACAATTCCCCGATCACAGTCATGCAGTCAGGTGTCCATCGGAATAATAGGGTCTATAGATGGTCACTGATATTGCAGAACTATTCGTTTACTATTGAACATATTAAAGGAAAACTTAATATGCTCGCAGACACTCTTAGTAGACCATCTGGTGTAGAGATACCTGACGTTTCACACAGAACTTAGTCTACGATAACATAGCTAAAGACACATTAATTAACTGGTGTCCAAGGTGTTCATGAACAGCTTTCCAGTGATATTGCTCGTACAGTGATGAATCACCTTGTGTTAGCGTTGTGAGAACAGTGTCAGAACAATGTTAGAGGACAGACACTAATGAAGATGTCTACGCCATCACCGAATTGTGCAAATGTAAAAGTGCGAATAGGACTGTGTAGTTAATATTATTACCCAGGACAAGTGCTTATTTAATCTCAAAGTGTGTCAACGAGATTTACTTAAAGACAGTAAGCCACCCACATACCTGAGGTATTTAATGTAATTAATATGTACATTGTGATGTATTGTGATATGTATTATAAATTGCTTTTAATGCAGTTGCAGATAATAGTATAGTTATATTTATTATAGAATAAGACAAATTCATTTAATAACATAAAATAGCTTAATTACAGTAAGTTACAGCTAGGACAAAAGTGCTAGAAAGGATAGTAAATCAGTTCATTTCATTTCATCTGAATCTTGAGTTATAAAACATCTCATTTAGTGATATGAAGTTAAACGCATTTCCATTTCCAACTAGTACATAAATCATCACCTCCATTTACTTCATTTAGTTATCGTAAGTTACCCACATTTAATATCAGGTAGTTAAATAAACCATTACCCCTATTTTTGGATTTTTTTTCCCCCCATCATTTAAACTCACATTAGTCAAGTTAGAAACATCTAAAAAGGTAACTAACTCATTTCACTACTATTTCATTAGTTTAATTAGGTTACTTCCCTTAGAGTAGTTTAGTACTGTACACCAATGTAGAATAGGTAATTAGATTTTTCAATACTTCAGGATTGCTAACTATCAATCCTTTCAATCATGTAAATTCTATGTACATAAATGACTAGTGCGACGAGAAAGCACAGTCATCAGGCTCAATAGCTTATCAAACTGAGCCAAACTTGTATTTATTTTTGTGTCACCATAATATTTTAACGATTTTTTTGGTTTTTAAGTGAGTGAGAAGGAGTGTGACAGATGTATGAAAGGGAGGAGAAAATGAAATACAAAACGAGAATGAGACAATCAGCGGATTTTTTCTACCGCACAACGCGACTTAATAATTTGTCTGTGTCGAGATAATGTTCCAGTGTTGAAATGTGTTGTGTCTGGTGTGTTGTGATGTAATCCGTGTTTTAGCAACAGTTACATTAGAGCTTAGGGAATATATTTTAAGTTTCATAAAACGGACGTGTAGTCACGAATTAGCGTTACGCACTCATTTGTGACTGCATTAACCCGTATTGTGGCACTTGAAAACAAACATACACGTAAATTATGAACATAAACACATGTTTGTAGTTTAATTACACTTTATGCAGGGATACAAACACGCAAACAACCAGAAAAACTAACATATAAAGTACATACAGATGGTTTACAAAAGGGGCATAAACATGGGACAGGGGACACAATAGACAATCGAAACACTAACTTAACAGTGAAAGATTCCTTTACAAGCGAAAGCTAGACAGGTAAAAAATTAGCGTACACAGCTTGTACAAGAGTTGGGTAAAATATTATATGGGAGCATGAAGCAATTCATGTGTTGATCCCCTAACAGGGACAATTTTGTGTGGGTAGTGAGTTAATTTACTATTTGAGGAGCAGATCTATTTAAAAGATAACGGCTTCGGTTCAGACAAACTCCCGATAAATATAATATTGCAATGAGAAGAGGGCTCATGCCAACTATACAAGTGTGTGGCGATAACCAGTAGCCAAGTGAAGGAATACAACATTGTGACATTGGCTAATAGATGTCTGTTGGGAACCCAGAACCAAGTCACCAAACTTAGAGAGTCTTTGACAAATAAATTAGACATACTAATTTTTTTTTTCTTCTTGCATTACACTCATAACTGAAAGTTTGTAACGCAACACAGAAGGGGGGAGTGTGTGTCAAAGACTTAGGGATATATAAGGAAGACCACAAGGGACGAGAAGTCAAGGAGAAGCCTAAGAAGGGATAAAGATCATACCCCTGCCCAGGAGTGGGGAGACCAAGGGGAAAGATTAGCCCTACCCAGGGAGTAGGAGGGGGAATGGTGAGATCGAGAGCCTATGAATAGTTCTCTACTCGGACACGCAAGTGTCAACCAAAGAGTTGAGTAGCTATGATCACACCTTCACGAGAAGTGTAGGCAAACAAGTAAACTCTTAATAGAGTTTAGTAGTGGACAGACCACTTGAGGCGTGCTGAGAAACTCCAGCACGCAATGCCTACTAACCCACGAGATCCATCCGCTCGTGGCGTTACCGCCATCGGCGGAGATCGTCAGACGGGGGAGTGGACACGAGAGCTAGCACATCGTTATCGACGTTGGGTTTCTTTGTGTAGATATAGCTATAGCTAGAGCTTAGGACTGACTTTAGAATAAGGAATACTGTGCATTATCATGTGTTTATATAACCTGTGAATTATTGATGGCTCTGCAATTGTAAAGGCCGAGCCGAAATAAAACTTGTGATAAATCCTCTTGTACGCCTTACGAGTTTCGTGTGGTGCAAGAGAAGTGTCCATGAATGCTTGTCCACTTCGGTTGTTGACAGAGAACAATGTGGGTTTGTAGAAGGCAAGGGTACAGTAAATGCTGTATATATAATGAGAACCGTAATTGAACGTTCTATAGAAGTAAACAAAGATCTACACCTTTGCTTTATTGACTACACAAAGACTTTCGATACAGTGAGACATGTCAACATGATAAGGATGCTTGAAGATCTACAAATTGATGGAAAAGATTTTAGACTTGTAAAAAACATATATTGGAAACAACAAGCTGCCATAAGAGTTGATAATGGAGTAGGTCAATATCAGCCTATTAAGAGAGGTGTGAGACAGGGATGTGTAATGTCTCCAGATCTGTTGTCACTGTACAGTGAAAGTATTTTCAGAAATATTGAAGATATGGAAGGAATCAACATTGGGGGACGATGCATCAATAACATTAGATATGCAGATGATACAGTCTTGATTGCAGACAATGAACAGGACCTGCAAAATTTAGTAGATGCGGTTGTTGCACACAGTGAACAACTAGAGTTAGAATTAAATTATAAATAGACACAGATTATGGTCGTCACTAGGAATAACGAAATACCACAATGTAATATACAAGTAAATGGGAATATTCTTCAACAAGTGAATAGGTACAATTATCTCGGAACAGTAATAACATCTGATGGGAGATGCCTTGAAGAGATTAGAACAAGAATCGCCATGGCAAAAGTAGCCTTTAGCAAGATGAAAAACATACTGACCAATAAAAAGATGTCAATTGAAACGAGAAAAAGAGTGTTGAGATGCTACATAGAACCTGTACTTTTATATGGATGTGAAGCTTGGACAATGAGCAGTCAAGCTGAAAAACATCTGATGGCTGTAGAAATGTGGTTTCTGAGGAAAATGCAAAGAATACCATGGACAGCCAGAAAGACCAATGAACAAGTCCTTCAAGAAACAAATTAAGATCGTAAACTGATTAGAGACATTAGACGTAGACGGTCAAAATTTTTTGGGCATGTTATGAGAAGAAATGATTTGGAGAACTTGGTGACAACTGGTAAGATCGAAGGGAACAGACCAAGGGGAAGACCTAGAAGCAAGTACCTGGATGGCTTGGCCTTGTGGCATGGTCGAGACAGAAACACGGAGCTGATCCACGACTCTGGTGATCGAGTGAGATGGCAGAACATGACCGTCCACGCTTACCGGCATGGCACATGATGGATGGATATGCCCCTAGTGTATAAACTTACAGAGAATATGTCTACTTATGCCCCTAGTGTTTAGACTTACAGAGAATATGTCTACTTATGCCCCTAGTGTTTAGACTTACAGAGAATATGTCTACATATGCCCCTACTGTTTAGACTTACAGAGAATATGTCTACTTATGCCCCTAGTGTTTAGACTTACAGAGAATATGTCTACTTATGCCCCTAGTGTTTAGACTTACAGAGAATATGTCTACTTATGCCCCTAGTGTTTAGACTTACAGAGAATATGTCTACATATGCCCCTAGTGTTTAGACTTTCAGAGAATATGTTTACTTATGCCCCTAGTGTTTAGACTTACAGAGAATATGTCTACATATGCCCCTAGTGTTTAGACTTACAGAGAATATGTCTACATATGCCCCTAGTGTTTAGACTTACAGAGAATATGTCTATTTATGCTTCTAGTGTTTAGACTTACAGAGAATATGTCTACTTATGCCCCTAGTGTTTAGACTTACAGAGAATATGTCTACATATGCCCCTAGTGTTTAGACTTACAGATAATATGTCCACATATGCCCCTAGTCTATAAACTTACAGATAATATGTCTACATATGCCCCTAGTGTTTAGACTTACAGAGAAAATGTCTACTTATGCCCCTAGTGTTTAGACTTACAGAGAATATGTCTGCTTATGCCCCTAGTGTTTAGACATACAGAGAATATGTCTACATATGCCCCTAGTGTTTAGACTTACAGAGAATATGTCTACATATGCCCCTAGTGTTTAGACTTACAGAGAATATGTCTACTTATGCCCCTAGTGTTTAGACTTACAGAGAATATGTCTACATATGCCCCTAGTGTTTAGATTTACAGAGAATATGTCTACTTATGCCCCTAGTGTTTAGACTTACAGAGAATATGTCTACATATGCCCCTAGTGTTTAGACTTACAGAGAATATGTCTACATATGCCCCTAGTGTTTAGACTTACAGAGAATATGTGTACATATGCCCCTTGTGTTTAGACTTACAGAGAATATGTCTACATATGCCCCTAGTGTTTAGACTTACAGAGAATATGTCTACTTATGCCCCTAGTGTTTAGACTTACAGAGAATATGTGTACATATGCCCCTAGTGTTTAGACTTACAGAGAATATGTCTACATATGCCCCTAGTGTTTAGACTTACAGAGAATATGTCTACTTATGCCCCTAGTGTTTAGACTTACAGAGAATATGTCTACATATGCCCCTAGTGTTTAGACTTACAGATAATATGTCTACTTATGCCCCTAGTGTTTAGACTTACAGAGAATATGTCTACATATGCCCCTAGTGTTTAGACTTACATAGAATATGTCTACTTATGCCCCTAGTGTTTAGACTTACAGAGAATATGTCTACATATGCCCCTAGTGTTTAGACTTACAGAGAATATGTCTACTTATGCCCCTAGTGTTTAGACTTACAGAGAATATGTCTACTTATGCCCCTAGTGTTTAGACTTACAGAGAATATGTTTACATATGCCCCTAGTGTTTAGACTTAAGAGAATATGTCTACATATGCCCCTAGCATGCACACCTAGATATACAATGTCAAGATATGCCCCTTTCACACACACTTACAAATACTATGTCCACATATGCCCCATGTATACACATTAACACATACTATGTTCTCAGACACACACACACACACGAACATTCTGTGTTTGGATGACAACATTGATATCAGAATACTTCATGCAAACTATTGTTGCTCAGTCTCAAACAGTGGATATTCACTGCATGTGAATGTGACATTGTGATACACAGCATTGTCGGACTTACTCACATGTGAATGTGACATTGTGACACACATCATTGTTGGACCTGCTCACATTTGAATGTAACATTGTGACACACATCATTGTTGAACCTGCTCGCATGTGAATGTGGCAATGTGACACACAGGATTGTTGGACCTACTCGCATGTGAATGTGGCAATGTGACACACAGGATTGTTGGACCAACTCACATATGAATGTGACATTGTAACACACAGGATTGTTGGACCTACTCGCATGTGAATGTGGCAATGTGACACACAGGATTGTTGGACCTACTCACATATGAATGTGACATTGTAACACACAGGATTGTTGGACCTACTCGCATGTGAATGTGACAATGTGACACACAGGATTGTTGGACCTACTCACATGTGAATGTGACATTGTAACACACAGGATTGTTGGACCTACTCGCATGTGAATGTGGCAATGTGACACACATGAAAGTTGGACCTAGTCACATATGAATGTGACATTGTGACACACAGCATTGTTGGACCTACTCATTTGTGAAAGTGACATTGTGACACAAGACATTGTTGGACCTAATTACATGTGAATGTGACATTGTCACACACAGAGTTGTTGGACCTACTTACATGTGAATGTGACAATATGACACACAGCATTGTTCGACCTGCTCACATGTGAATGTGACATTGTGACACATAGAACTGTTGGACATACTCACATGTGAAAATGACATTGTAACACACAGGATTGTTGGACCTACTCACATGTGAATGTGACATTGTAACACACAGGATTGTTGGACTTACATGTGAATTGGACATTGTAACACAAGGATTGTTGGACCTTCTCACAAGGTGCGCCGTTTGATTTTTCTGGTGTTGGCGATCATGTTCTTGTCAGCTCCAACCACAAGTATCAATTCGTTCGCTGACACCCTTACGTGCTATGATACAAGGCTGACCAGAACTCTCTCTCTCTCTCTCTCTCTCTCTCTCTCTCTCTCTCTCTCTCTCTCTCTCTCTCTCTCTCTCTCTCACTCACTCTCTCTCTCTTTCTCTCTCTCTCTTTCTCTCTCTCTCTCTCTCTCTCTCTCTCTCTCTCTCTCTCTCTCTCTCTCTCTCTCTCTCTCTCTCTGTATGTGTGCATGTGTTCTTCTTTATGTTTTCCCACAAGTTTGTCCAGTAATTATGATTGCCTCTTTCTCACAAATTTTTTTAAGTTGTCTCTATTTCTCTTTCAAAACGTTTATATTACTCATTTTAGCTCTCCGTGAAAATGTCAGCATTCTTGTGTAAAACCCCATTTGATCAGACTGCAGAACAGGTTCACTGGTATCTCTTCCCCACCCCCACCCCCACCCCCACCCCCACCGTACAAATAAATTACAAACAATGTAAGGTTAATCTGCCAATAAAATGAACCTGGAGTTGGGGTTAATAGCAACGACCTACAGTGGACATGCAACATGTCATGTCAGAACCAGCAAATAAGGCAATAGTGGCCCAGTGAGACGGCGCTGCATTCACCACTGTAGGGAACACAAGAGCAACCCCAGAACACTGTAGACAATCAGCAGAACTCCATGTCGTTGACAGAACCAACACAAGAGCAACCCCAGAACACTGTAGACAACATCAGCAGAACTCCATGTCGTTGACAGAACCAACACAAGAGCAACCCCAGTACACTGTAGACAACATCAGCAGAACTCCATGTCGTTGACAGAACCAACACAAGAGCAACCCCAGTACACTGTAGACAACATCAGCAGAACTCCATGTCGTTGACAGAACCAACACAAGAGCAACCCCAGAACACTGTAGACAACATCAGCAGAACTCCATGTCGTTGACAGAACCAACACAAGAGCAACTCCACAACACTGTAGACAGCATCAGCAGAACTCCATGTGGTTGACAGAACCAACACAAGAGCAACCCCAGTACACTGTAGACAACATCAGCAGAACTCCATGTGGTTGACAGAACCAACACAAGAAATGGAACATGATCTTCTGGAAGGCTGCTTTTGTCTGACCTTGTGTACCCTTATTCTGTGCCAGGCATATTCCTTCTGGTGTTATCATTGCCTCTAGATATTTGAATCTACTGACTTGGTTATGGAGTTAAGCATTTTTCCTCCTATTGTAATAATACTTGCTAGTGTTATCTTGGTCTCTGATATGACCATTGTTTCTATTTTCTTGATATTCAAGGAAAGTTCACTGATAGCATTTTTGTCTTGCTACCATATATAACAGTTGTTGCACATCTCTTTCTCTGCCACATGTCAATAAAGTGTCTGCAATAGGTAAATTGTTGATTTGCTTATATCTTATATCTTTGCTTATATACCTGAAACGTGTATTTCTGATCTATCTTTGATCTCGAGAATTATTATTTTTCTATAGAGCGACACAACATGTCAGATATTACAATGACTTCATCACATTTTCTGTCATTATCTAATCAGTACTTAAGCTTCCGACCCTATCGGCCACGACACTACAATGACCTTGATAGATGAGTAGTAAATTGTGTGTTGTTTCCCTCCCACTGATAGGGCATTGTTACAGGTACGTTGATGTCTGGTCGACACATGGTCAGTCTTTGTCGATTGGTGTTAGACATGACCAGGTGAACATCATGTGTTAACAAAAATATCGTCTGCCTCAGATCTTCAATTGCTTAGAGCATGACGGTGTCTCATGACCATGGGCTCGCTTATAAATCCTCGCTTACCTTTCAAACTTTTAGACGCTTCCTGTCCCGTTTGTCTAAGTATCTCTCTTCTTGGGATCACACTCTAAATATAAATCTCTCCGACTCTCTCATAAATCTCTTCATGATATAAGCGGGAACAATTGCACAGATAACAACGTACGACGAGAGCACACAACCGTGGACATCTCTGACCTTTGCCACGCGATGAAATAAATTGCAAATTAAATTTGAATAGATGGATGTTATTGAAATATCCGTGGTTTCTATAACCCTTTTCTTCTGGTCGCCGAGTGCGAGCGAGAGCTCGGGAAACTCGCGTAACGAGATTAGTGAAGGAATCGTGAGATTGTTTAAGCCCCCTCGTCCAACGCTCGCTTTCCAATCCGTTCTCATTTGCATAAAGATTCCATTTGCTACGAGAGAAAGATTGAGAATGTCGTTCAAAATGGCGGTGGTGAAATGGAAGCAGAAACAACAACAATACGAACTCTCTACACGAAGTTTCTTGTTTTTCTACCATCTGCCCTGACATTCTAAGCATTTTACTGGCCCGGGACCCGTACAGAAAGCTACGACTACAATTGCTACGCGCTAGCTTTGGGCATTACTCGGGTTTGAAATCATTTCTCCATTGCATAGAATCGGGTGTACTTCTTTTTCTCAGCGGCCCTCTGACGATCAGGAAAGCAGACTGGTTTTGTTGATCTGAAGGGTCATTCTAGAACTTGACACTGCATTTCTTGTCGTTTAACCTGTGTCGCACATTAATATTATGTCGTATTCGACACCCACAAATTTTACCGCCGCCATCTTGCTTGCGCTGGAGAGGGAACTTTTGTCCTGGGTGTTTGCTCATATTGACGCCACAAACAAAAGTTCGGTCAAAGAATTCCACTGGTCGTGTCCATAGAGCATGTTTGCCTACACGACTGGAGAAATTTGTAGCAGCAATACCATTTGTAAGGGCGCTCAGTGAAATACAAACTTTACAGCCACTCGATTCATGACATATCGTGGAAATAGTGCATACATTGTTCGCGGTGGCCGTACCGCATTGGTTCCCCGTAAAAGCCACCGGGTTTGGTGGATCTTATAGACGAGGACTTTTGGTAAGAGCTAAGCTCTTGAAAGCACTTTTCTCTATTGTCGGTTTGCCGAAGCAGGACAAGATAATCTGTCTGTTGGCGCCCTACCTCTTAGTGTTCGTAACATAATCCTTGAAACGTTCTTGTAGGAGTCTGTCAAGTGTAAACTGAAACCCGAGGTTTAGCAATCACTCTCAAGTGTAACACTCTAATAGAGTCCTTACCTGAAGTTATCATCTTATAGACCTCTCGATTAGAGTACATTCAGTAATCTTAAAGTTGTCGTCCCCAGTTTCCTTGCTGCGTATTCACATACTATTAAGGCTCTTCAAATCCTTAATAGATTGACTCATTCAGAACGTACTACTGTGAATTATTTGAAACGTATTATAAATAATAATGACCACGTTTCTATGGAGGGTTGTTCGTCCATCACCAATTATGAGGACCATTCGTTCATTGCATCTTTTGATTTGATGTTTCTATATAGACATTACGTCGGCATCATTGACTGCTTGCATCAAACGGAATCAAATATAGTCGGCTTCCAAATATATTTC
The DNA here is from genome assembly GCA_014155875.1 of Cepaea nemoralis. Classification (NCBI taxonomy): domain Eukaryota; kingdom Metazoa; phylum Mollusca; class Gastropoda; order Stylommatophora; family Helicidae; genus Cepaea; species Cepaea nemoralis. The sequence continues at coordinate 154,724 of JACEFZ010019451.1, forward strand.
CGTTATATTGTCTATTTCTTCAAGTGAATTGTCTACAACACCCTTGTCTGCATCCTCGTTGTAGTGCCTATGTGTTCATTGTACTGTTTATGTGTTCGTGGTATTGTCAATATCCGTTTTATTATCTACGTCCTCAACGAATCATTTACAATTCCCTTGTACTGTCTAAATCCTTTTAATACTGGTTACATGTTCGCTGTGTTGTATACATGTTTGATGTGTTGACTACACAGTGTCCAGACTGCTGTCTGTTCCACTTTTCATATGGGGCAGTGAGAAGCATTGTGTGTGATATTCACTGGCACAGGAACAGAAGGTTATGGGGACGACCCTTTGCCGTGAAGCCGGAAACCCGACTGACTAACTAACTAACTAACTAACTAACTAACTAACTAACTAACTAACTAACTAACTGACTAACTAACTAACTAACTAACTAAACTTGCTAACTAACTAACTAAACTAACTAACTAACTTACTAACTAACTAACTTACTTACTTACTTACTTACTATTTAACTAATTAACTAACCAACTAATTAACTAACTTACTTACTTACTTACCTACTTACTTACTTACTTACTTACTTGCTTGCTTGCTTGCTTACTTACTTACTTACTAACTAATTAACTAACCAACTAACTAACTTACTTACTTACTTACTAACTAACTAACTAACTAACTACCTAACTAATTAACTAACCAACTAACTAACTTACTTACTTACTTACTAACCTACTTACTTACTTACCTACTTACTTACTAACTAACTAACTAACTAACTAACTAACGCTCTTCGTGTATTGCCTACATCCGCGTCGTATTGTCTACATCCCATTTATATTGGCTACATGTTTGTTGTATTGTCTACATCCCATTTATATTGGCTACATGTTTGTTGTTTTGTCTACATCCCATTTATATTGGCTACATGTTTGTTGTATTGTCTACATCCCATTTATATTGGCTACTTGTTTGTTGTATTGTACACATCCCATTTATATTGGCTACATGTTTGTTGTATTGTACACATCCATTTATATTCGCTACATGGCTGATGTATTGTCTACACCTTTCAAGAATTGCCGACATCTCTGTCGAATGGTCTACATCCCATTTATATTGATTACATCCCATCTATGTTGCCTACACCACCGTAGTATTGTGTACATTCCCAATGGTGTAGTCGAACAATAAATAATACCAGAGCGCTTGACAACCTGCATCACAACAACATAGAAGTTTACCAGCAAATATTTCAAGCTACACAGTATGGCGTCTTTGTTGTTTACATGATATAATAATAAAAACAATAATAATAAGTATCAGCAGCAGCAGCAGTAGCAGCAGCAGTAGTAGTAGTAGTAGTAGTAGTAGTAGTAGTAGTAGTAGTAGTAGTAGTAGTAGTAGTAGTAGTAGTAGTAGTAGTAGTAGTAGTAGTAGTAGTAGTAGTATTTTTTATCATCATCAGTAGAATCATCATATATAACTAGTTATACACAGACAACCTATAACACTGACAAATAAATGCCTTGGATGCCTGTAAATCCCCAGGACGGTTACATTTAATAAAAACTCATTGAACCACTGATACGAAAAACATAACACTGAGCATGTCTCAAAAGGTTCGTCCCAAGAGTCGCCCAATAAAATAATGATGTCATTGTCGATGTACACCCAGGGGGTGATAGTGCTGTGTTAGGTCTTGTGTAGATAGTCTCATACCAAATTATTGACAACAATACAAATTTAACAACGTTTTGTGAGGCAGAGTGGACCCTCGTTACTTAAAAAAGGTAGTGGGTCGGCGCCCTATGCGCCCTGACACGATTATACCATTGTACATCCCCGCTGTATTGTGTACATCCCAGTTGTACTGTGTACATCCCCGCTACATTGTTTGCATCCCCGCTGCACTGTTTACATCCGCGATGAATTTTCCATATCCCTATATATTTCTATAATTATATCGGACTGTCTACATCCCCGCTGCACTGTTTACATCCTCGATGAATTGTCCATATCCCTATATATTTCTATAATTATATCGGACTGTCTACATCCCCGCTGCACTGTTTAAATCCTCGATGAATTGTTCATTTCCCTATATATTTCTATAATTATATCGGACTGTCTACATCCCCGGTTGCTGTTATCACATCTGCGTTATATTGTCTACATCCCCTCGTTGTAATGTTTCATTGTTGTAAAGCATTACTATAGCCGTGAAAATTACACTATACCTATGAGAAATGTAACTGACTGTGTAGATAAAACCCTGACTGGTATAATGGACAGCTGCAGCCTTGGTGCGAGACCAGCTGCATCTAGCCTGGGAAAGGGGCATCAGAAACCTTCAGCATATGCCCAAGACTGCAATAGGACTCTCCACCAATAGCCAGCTCTGTTTAACATCTATACATTATGATCAGTTCAAACACAGCTCTCGGAAGCAGGGGGCATTTTTGTATGTGCGATTATATTTTCATTTATGTTACAGACTCCCACAGGCAAGAATTGGGCAGAGGTATACATGAGACATTACAAGAAATTCCTCAATAGGATGATGAGACCAGCTTAAGTGAGTTCAAGCTGAACAAGACCTGCTTGGTGTGGGAATCCCCGAACAGTGTTGTCATAAATGTCAATCTCCCTGGTGTGTACATCAAAGGGAACAGTTTCAAAGACACGACAGGCTGAAGTATCGATCATGTTGATGACAAGATTTAGTACGTGTACGGCTGATCTGCAGCACTGAGAACTATGTCAGGCGCTCATATCAAACTGAGACTGCAATTCCATGTATAGCATTATCAGGTTCCTTATGTTATTGATTACAGGACAGTCTCTCCCTGTACATGTTAAAGATATATGCGGGAAATGTCATGAGAAACTTCAACACTGACGAGACCAGAGATAATTGTTATCCATTCATAATTGTTGGATACTCAATTCCAGAACTCAGATATCCAAATGATACAGCGTAACGCTTAGGAATTAAAAGATGTGATCCTGTCTGTCTACAGACACTATCAGGATTACAATCTTCTTGTGAACTACCACACGTAAGGCCATGGACACAGCTACATGAACAAAGAAGACAACGCGTCCAGCAATACGAACCTGTTTTGAGTCTCTGATGTCATAGAACCATCACATATTGTAGTCTCTGATGTCATAGAACCATCACATATTGTAGTCTCTGATGTCATAGAACCATCACATATTGTAGTCTCTGATGTCATAGAGCCATCACATATTGTAGTCTCTGATGTCATAGAACCATCACATGTTGTAGTCTCTGATTTCATAGAACCATCACATGTTGTAGTCTCTGATATCATAGAGCCATCACATATTGTAGTCTCTGATGTCATAGAACCGTCACATGTTATAGTCTCTGATGTCATAGAACCATCACATATTGTAGTCTCTGATGTCATAGAACCATCACATATTGTAGTCTCTGATGTCATAGAACCATCACATATTGTAGTCTCTGATGTCATAGAACGATCACATGTTGTAGTCTCTGATGTCATAGAGCCATCACATATTGTAGTCTCTGATGTCATAGAACGATCACATGTTGTAGTCTCTGATGTGTTAGAACCATCACATATTATAGTCTCTGATGTCATAGAGCCATCACATGTTGTAGTCTCTGATGTCATAGAGCCATCACATGTTGTAGTCTCTGATGTCATAGAACCATCACATATTGTAGTCTCTGATGTGTTAGAGCCATCACATGTTGTAGTCTCTGATGTCATAGAACCATCACATATTGTAGTCTCTGATGTGTTAGAACCATCACATGTTGTAGACTCTGATGTCATAGAACCATCACATATTGTAGTCTCTGATGTCATAGAACCATCACATGTTGTAGTCTCTGATGTGTTAGAACCATCACATATTGTAGTCTCTGATGTCATAGAACCATCACATATTGTAGTCTCTGATGTCATAGAACCATCACATGTTGTAGTCTCTGATGTCATAGAACCATCACATGTTGTAGTCTCTGATGTCATAGAACCATCACATGTTGTAGTCTCTGATGTGTTAGAACCATCACATATTGTAGTCTCTGATGTGTTAGAACTCTCATATGTTGTAGTCTCTGATGTCATAGAACCATCACATGTTGTAGTCTCTGATGTCATAGAGCCATCACATATTGTAGTCTCTGATGTCATAGAACGATCACATGTTGTAGTCTCTGATGTCATAGAACCATCACATATTGTAGTCTCTGATGTCATAGAACCATCACATGTTGTAGTCTCTGATGTCATAGAACCATCACATGTTGTAGTCTCTGATGTCATAGAACCATCACATGTTGTAGTCTCTGATTTCATAGAACCATCACATGTTGTAGTCTCTGATATCATAGAACCATCACATGTTGTAGTCTCTGATGTCATAGAACCATCACATGGTATAGTCTCTGATGTCATAGAACCATCACAGGTTGTAGTCTCTGATGTGTTAGAACCATCACATGTTGTAGTCTCTGATGTGTTAGAACCATCACATGTTGTAGTCTCTGATGTCATAAAACCATCACATGTTGTAGTCTCTGATGTGTTAGAACCATCACATGTTGTAGTCTCTGATGTCATAGAACCATTACATGTTGTATCTCTGATGTCATAGAATCATCACATATTGTAGTCTCTGATGTGTTAGAACCATCACATGTTGTAGTCTCTGATGTCACAGAACCATCACATGTTGTAGTCTCTGATGTCATAGAACCATCACATATTGTAGTCTCTGATGTCATAGAACCATCACATATTGTAGTCTCTGATGTCATAGAATCATCACATGTTGTAGTCTCTGATTTCATAGAACCATCTCATGTTGTATTCTCTGATGTCATAGAACCATCACATGTTGTAGTCTCTGATGTCATAGAACCATCACATGTTGTAGTCTCTGATGTCATAGAACCATCACATGGTGTATTCTCTGATGTCATAGAGCCATCACATGTTGTAGTCTCTGATGTGTTAGAACCATCACATGTTGTAGTCTCTGATGTCATAGAACCATCACATGTTGTAGTCTCTGATGTCATAGAAACATCACATGTTGTAGTCTCTGATGTCATAGAACCATTACATGTTATAGTCTCTGATGTCATAGAACCATCACATGTTGTAGTCTCTGATGTGTTAGAACCATCACATGTTGTAGTCTCTGATGTGTTAGAACCATCACATATTGTAGTCTCTGATGTGTTAGAACCATCACATGTTGTAGTCTCTGATGTCATAGAACCATCACATGTTGTAGTCTCTGATGTCATAGAATCATCACATGTTGTAGTCTCTGATGTCATAGAACCATCACATGGTATAGTCTCTGATGTCATAGAACCATCACATGTTGTAGTCTCTGATGTGTTAGAACCATCACATGTTGTAGTCTCTGATGTGTTAGAACCATCACATATTGTAGTCTCTGATGTGTTAGAACCATCACATTTTGTAGTCTCTGATGTCATAGAACCATCACATGTTGTAGTCACTGATGTGTTAGAACCATCACATGTTGTAGTCTCTGATGTCATAGAACCATTACATGTTGTAGTCTCTGATGTCATAGAACCATCACATATTGTAGTCTCTGATGTGTTAGAACCATCACATGTTGTAGTCTCTGATGTTATAGAACCATCACATGTTGTAGTTTCTGATGTGTTAGATCCATCACATGTTGTAGTCTCTGATGTGTTAGAACCATAACATGTTGTAGTCTCTGATGTCATAGAACGATCACATGTTGTAGTCTCTGATGTCATAGAGCCATCACATGTTGTAGTCTCTGATGTCATAGAATCGTCACATGTTGTAGTCTCTGATGTCATAGAACCATCACATGTTGTAGTCTCTGATGTCATAGAACGATCACATGTTATAGTCTCTGATGTCATAGAGCCATAACATGTTGTAGTCTCTGATGTCATAGAACCGTCACATGTTGTAGTCTCTGATGTCATAGAACCATCACATGTTGTAGTCTCTGATGTCATAGAACCATCACATGTTGTAGTATCTGATGTCATAGAACCATCACATATTGTAGTCTCTGATGTGATAGAGCCATCACATGTTGTAGTCTCTGATGTCATAGAACCATCACATCTTGTAGTCTCTGATGTCATAGAAACATCACATCTTGTTGTCTCTGATGTCATAGAACCATCACATATTGTAATCTCTGATGTGTTAGAACCATCACATGTTGTAGTCTCTGATGTCATAGAACCATCACATGTTGTAGTCTCTGATGTCATAGAACCATCACATGTTGTAGTCTCTGATGTCATAGAACCATCACATGTTGTAGTCTCTGATGTGTTAGAACCATCACATATTGTAGTCTCTGATGTCATAGAAGCCATCACATGTTGTAGTCTCTGATGTCATAGAGCCATCACATGTTGTAGTCTCTGATGTCAAGAACCATCACATATTGTAGTCTCTGATGTGTTAGAACCATCACATGTTGTAGTCTCTGATGTCATAGAACCATCACATATTGTAGTCTCTGATGTCATAGAACCATCACATGTTGTAGTCTCTGATGTGTTAGAACCATCACATATTGTAGTCTCTGATGTCATAGAACCATCACATATTGTAGTCTCTGATGTCATAGAATCATCACATGTTGTAGTCTCTGATGTCATAGAACCATCACATGTTGTAGTCTCTGATGTCATAGAGCCATCACACGTTGTAGTCTCTGATGTCATAGAACCATCACATGTTGTAGTCTCTGATGTCATAGAACCATCACATGTTGTAGTCTCTGATGTCATAGAACCATCACATGTTGTAGTCTCTGATGTGTTAGAACCATCACATATTGTAGTCTCTGATGTGTTAGAACCATCATATGTTGTAGTCTCTGATGTCATAGAACCATCACATATTGTAGTCTCTGATGTCATAGAACCATCACATATTGTAGTCTCTGATGTCATAGAATCATCACATGTTGTAGTCTCTGATGTCATAGAACCATCTCATGTTGTATTCTCTGATGTCATAGAACCATCACATGTTGTAGTCTCTGATGTCATAGAACCATCACATGTTGTAGTCTCTGATGTCATAGAACCATCACATGTTGTAGTCTCTGATGTCATAGAACCATCACATATTGTAGTCTCTGATGTCATAGAGCCATCACATGTTGTAGTCTCTGATGTCATAGAACCATCACATGTTGTAGTCTCTGATGTCATAGAACCATCACATGTTGTAGTCTCTGATGTCATAGAACCATCACATGTTGTAGTCTCTGATGTCATAGAACCATCACATGTTGTAGTCTCTGATGTCATAGAACCATCACATCTTGTAGTCTCTGATGTCATAGAACCATCACATCTTGTAGTCTCTGATGTCATAGAACCATCACATATTGTAGTCTCTGATGTGTTAGAACCATCACATGTTGTAGTCTCTGATGTCATAGAACCATCACATGTTGTAGTCTCTGATGTCATAGAACCATCACATGTTGTAGTCTCTGATGTCATAGAACCATCACATGTTGTAGTCTCTGATGTGTTAGAACCATCACATATTGTAGTCTCTGATGTCATAGAGCCATCACATGTTGTAGTCTCTGATGTCATAGAGCCATCACATGTTGTAGTCTCTGATGTCAAAGAACCATCACATATTGTAGTCTCTGATGTGTTAGCACCATCACATGTTGCAGTCTCTGATGTCATAGAACCATCACATATTGTAGTCTCTGATGTCATAGAACCATCACATGTTGTAGTCTCTGATGTGTTAGAACCATCACATGTTGTAGTCTCTGATGTCATAGAACCATCACATATTGTAGTCTCTGATGTCATAGAACCATCACATATTGTAGTCTCTGATGTCATAGAACCATCACATGTTGTGGTCTCTGATGTCATAGAGCCATCACACGTTGTAGTCTCTGATGTCATAGAACCATCACATGTTGTAGTCTCTGATGTCATAGAACCATCACATGTTGTAGTCTCTGATGTCATAGAACCATCACATGTTGTAGTCTCTGATGTGTTAGAACCATCACATATTGTAGTCTCTGATGTGTTAGAACCATCATATGTTGTAGTCTATGATGTCATAGAACCATCACATATTGTAGTCTCTGATGTCATAGAGCCATCACATGTTGTAGTCTCTGATGTCATAGAACTATCACATGTTGTATTCTCTGATGTCATAGAACTATCACATGTTGTAGTCTCTGATGTCATAGAACCATCACATGTTGTAGTCTCTGATGTGTTAGAACCATCACATGTTGTAGTCTCTGATGTCATAGAACCATCACATGGTGTAGTCTCTGATGTGTTAGAACCATCACATGTTGTAGTCTCTAATGTGTTAGAACCATCACATGTTGTAGTCTCTGATGTCATAGAACCATCATATGTTGTAGTCTCTGATGTCATAGAACCATCACATGTTGTAGTCTCTGATGTCATAGAACCATCACATGTTGTAGTCTCTGATGTCATAGAACCATCACATGTTGTAGTCTCTGATGTCATAGAACCATCACATGTTGTAGTCTCTGATGTGTTAGAACCATCACATGTTGTAGTCTCTGATGTCATAGAACCATCATATATTGTAGTCTATGATGTCATAGAGCCATCACATGTTATAGTCTCTGATGTCATAGAACCATCACATGTTGTAGTCTCTGATGTGGTAGAACCACCACATGTTGTAGTCTCTGATGTCATAGAGCCGTCACATGTTGTAGTCTCTGATGTCATAGAACGATCTTATGTTATAGTCTCTGATGTCATAGAGCCATCACATGTTGTAGTCTCTGATGTCATAGTACCGTCACATGTTGTAGTCTCTGATGTCATAGAACCATCACATGTTGTAGTCTCTGATGTCATAGAACCATCACATGTTGTAGTATCTGATGTCATAGAACCATCACATAGTGTAGTCTCTGATGCCATAGAACCATCACATCTTGTAGTCTCAGATGTCATAGAACCATCACATGTTGTAGTCTCTGATGTCATAGAGCCATCACATGTTGTAGTCTCTGATGTCATAGAACCATCACATCTTGTAGTCTCTGATGCCATAGAACCATCACATCTTGTAGTCTCTGATGTCATAGAACCATCACATATTGTAGTCTCTGATGTGTTAGAACCATCACATGTTGTAGTCTCTGATGTCATAGAACCATCACATGTTGTAGTCTCTGATGTCATAGAACCATCACATGTTGTAGTCTCTGATGTCATAGAACCATCACATGTTGTAGTCTCTGATGTGTTAGAACCATCACATATTGTAGTCTCTGGTGTCATAGAGCCATCACATGTTGTAGTCTCTGATGTCATAGAGCCATCACATGTTGTAGTCTATGATGTCATAGAACCATCACATATTGTAGTCTCTGATGTGTTAGAACCATCACATGTTGTAGTCTCTGATGTCATAGAACCATCACATATTGTAGTCTCTGATGTCATAGAACCATCACATGTTGTAGTCTCTGATGTGTTAGAACCATCACATATTGTAGTCTCTGATGTCATAGAACCATCACATATTGTAGTCTCTGATGTCATAGAATCATCACATATTGTAGTCTCTGATGTGTTAGAACCATCATATGTTGTAGTCTCTGATGTCATAGAACCATCACATATTGTAGTCTCTGATGTCATAGAACCATCATATATTGTAGTCTCTGATGTCATAGAATCATCACATTTTGTAGTCTCTGATGTCATAGAACCATCTCATGTTGTATTCTCTGATGTCATAGAACCATCACATGTTGTAGTCTCTGATGTCATAGAACCATCACATGTTGTAGTCTCTGATGTCATAGAACCATCACATATTGTAGTCTCTGATGTCATAGAGCCATCACATGTTGTAGTCTCTGAGGTCATAGAACTATCACATGTTGTAGTCTCTGATGTGTTAGAACCATCACATGTTGTAGTCTCTGATGTCATTGAACCATCACATGTTGTAGTCTCTGATGTCATAGAATCATCACATGTTGTAGTCTCTGATGTCACAGAACCATCACATGTTGTAGTCTCTGATGTCATAGAACCATCACATGTTGTAGTCTCTGATGTCATAGAGCCATCACATGTTGTAGTCTCTGATGTCATAGAACCATCACACGTTGTTGTCTCTGATGTCATAGAACCATCACATGTTGTAGTCTCTGATGTCATAGAACCATCACATGTTGTAGTCTCTGATGTGTTAGAACCATCACATGTTGTAGTCTCTGATGTCATAGAACCATCATATATTGTAGTCTCTGATGTCATAGAATCATCACATGTTGTAGTCTCTGATGTCATAGAGCCATCACATGTTGTAGTCTCTGATGTGTTAGAACCATCACATGTTGTAGTCTCTGATGTGTTAGAACCATCACATGTTGTAGTCTCTGATGTCATAGAACCATCACATGTTGTAGTCTCTGATGTCATAGAACCATCACATGTTGTAGTCTCTGATGTCATAGAACCATCACATGGTGTATTCTCTGATGTCATAGAGAAATCACATGTTGTAGTCTCTGATGTGTTAGGACCATTACATGTTGTAGTCTCTGATGTCATAGAACCATCACATGTTGTAGTCTCTGATGTCATAGAACCATCACATGTTGTAGTCTCTGATGTGTTAGAACCATCACATATTGTAGTCTATGATGTCATAGAGCCATCACATGTTATAGTCTCTGATGTCATAGAACCATCACATGTTGTAGTCTCTGATGTGGTAGAACCATCACATGTTGTATTCTCTGATGTCATAGAGCCGTCACATGTTGTAGTCTCTGATGTCATAGAACCATCACATGTTGTAGTCTCTGATGTCATAGAACCATCACATGTTGTAGTCTCTGATGTCATATAACCATCACATGTTGTAGTCTCTGATGTGTTAGACCCATCACATATTGTAGTCTCTGATGTCATAGATCCATCACATGTTGTAGTCTCTGATGTCATAGAACTATCACATGTTGTAGTCTCTGATGTGTTAGAACCATCACATGTTGTAGTCTCTGATGTCATAGAACCATCACATATTGTAGTCTCTGATGTCATAGAACCATCACAAGTTGTAGTCTCTGATGTGTTAGAACCATCACATATTGTAGTCTCTGATGTGTTAGAGCCATCACATGTTGTAGTCTCTGATGTCATAGAGCCGTCACATGTTGTAGTCTCTGATGTGTTAAAACCATCACATTTTGTAGTCTCTGATGTGTTAGAACCATCACATGTTGTAGTCTCTGATGTCATAGAACCATCACATGTTGTAGTCTCTGATGTCATAGAACCATCACATGTTGTAGTCTCTGATGTGTTAAAACCATCACATGTTGTAGTCTCTGATGTCATAGAACCATCACATGTTATAGTCTCTGATGTCATAGAACCATCACATGTTGTAGTCTCTGATGTCATAGAACCATCACATCTTGTAGTCTCTGATGTCATAGAACCATCACATGTTGTAGTCTCTGATGTCATAGACCCATCACATATTGTAGTCTCTGATGTGTTAGAACCATCACATGTTGTAGTCTCTGATGTGTTAAAGCCATCACATATTGTAGTCTCTGATGTCATAGAACCATCACATATTGTAGTCTCTGATGTCAGAGAACCATCACATGTTCTAGTCTCTGATGTCATAGAACCATCACATGTTGTAGTCTCTGATGTCATAGAACCATCACATGTTGTAGTCTCTGATGTGTTAAAACCATCACATATTGTAGTTTTTGATGTCATAGAACCATCACATGTTGTAGTCTCTGATGTCATAGAACCATCACATTTTGTAGTCTCTGATGTCATAGACCCATCACATATTGTAGTCTCTGATGTGTTAGAACCATCACATGTTGTAGTCTCTGATGTGTTAAAGCCATCACATATTGTAGTCTCTGATGTCATAGAACCATCACATATTGTAGTCTCTGATGTCAGAGAACCATCACATGTTGTAGTCTCTGATGTCATAGAGCCATCACATGTTGTAGTCTCTGATGTGTTAGAACCATCACATTTTGTAGTCTCTGATGTCATAGAACCATCACATATTGTAGTCTCTGATGTGTTAGAACCATCACATGTTGTAGTCTCTGATGTCATAGAACCATCACATGTTGTAGTCTCTGATGTCATAGAACCATCACATGTTGTAGTCTCTGATGTCATAGAATCGTCACATATTGTAGTCTCTGATGTGTTAGAACCATCACATGCTGTAGTCTCTGATGTGTTAGAACCATCACATGTTGTAGTCTCTGATGTGTTAGAACCATCACATGTTGCAGTCTCTGATGTCATAGAACCATCACATGTTGTAGTCTCTGATGTCATAGAACCGTTACATATTGTAGTCTCTGATGTCATAGAACCACCACATGTTGTAGTCTCTGATGTCATAGAACCATCACACGTTGTAGGCATGGGTGCACAGAGGAATAGGTGGTAGGTCTTGCCCTCACTTAGTGAGACGACGAACGCAAGCATCGAACCCTCATCAGGCCCAACAGCTAGTCAGAACTACTGACATTCTACAAGATCGTGGACCGAGAAGAAGAAAACTGACATTCTACAAGATCGTGGACCAAGAATAAAGAACTACTGACATTCTATAGGATCGTGGACCGAGAAGAAAACTACTGACATTCTACAAGATCTTGGACCACGAAGAAAGAACTACTGACATTCTACACGATCGTGTACCAAGAAGAGGAAAACTACTGACATTCTACAAGATCGTGGACCAAGAAGAAAGAACTACTGACATTCTACAAGATCGTGGACCAAGAAGAAAACTACCGACATTCTACAAGATCGTGGACCAAGAAGAAAGAACTACTGACATTCTACACGATCGTCGACCAAGAAGAAAGAACTACTGACATTCTACACGATCGTCGACCAAGAGGAAAGAACTACTGACATTCTACAAGATCGTGGACCAAGAAGAAAGGACTACTGACATTCTACAAGATCTTGGACCAAGAAGAAAGAACTACTGACATTCTACAAGATCGTGGACCAAAAAGAAGAAAATTGACATTCTACAAGATCGTGGACCGAGAAGAAGAAAACTGACATTCTACAAGATCGTGGACCAAGAAAAAGGACTACTGACATTCTACAAGATCGTGGACCAAGAAGAAAGAACTACTGACATTCTACAAGATCGTGGACCAAGAAGAAAGAACTACTGCATTCTACAAGATCGTGGACCAAGAAGAAAGGACTACTGACATTCTACAAGATCGTGGACCAAGAAGAAAGAACTACTGACATTCTACAAGATCGTGGACCAAGAAGAAAGAACTACTGACATTCTACACGATCGTCGACCAAGAAGAAAGAACTACTGACAATCTACAAGATCGTGGACCAAGAAGAAGAAAACTGACATTCTACACGATCGTGGACCAAGAAGAAAGAACTACTGACATTCTACAAGATCGTGGACCAAGAAGAGGAAAACTACTGACATTCTACTAGATCGTGGACAAAGAAGAAGAAAACTACTGACATTCTACAAGATCGTGGACAAAGAAGAAGAAAGCTACTGACATTCTACAAGATCGTGGACCAAGAAGAAGAAAACTACTGACATTCTACAAGATCGTGGACCAAGAAGAGGAAAACTACTGACATTCTACAAGATCGTGGACCAAGAAGAGGAAAACTACTGACATTCTACAAGATCGTGGACAAAGAAGAAGAAAACTACTGACATTCTACAAGATCGTGGACAAAGAAGAAGAAAACTACTGACATTCTACAAGATCGTGGACAAAGAAGAAGAAAGCTACTGACATTCTACAAGATCGTGGACCAAGAAGAAGAAAATTTACATTCTACAAAATCGTGGACCAAGAAGAAAGAACTACTGACATTCTACAAGATCTTGGAACAAGAAGAAGAAAACTACTGACATTCTACAAGATCTTGGACCAAGAAGAAGAAAACTACTGACATTTTACAAGATTGTGGACCATGAAGAGAAAAACTGGCATTCTACAAATTGGGGGGGGGGGGTGGTATGGAAGAAGTCGGCTCATAAACAGCATCGTGCCTCAGACACTGATATACTTGTGGTTATGTGAAACCTCATGGTGACTGGGAAATACTTGTGGCTATGTTAAACGTCATGGTGACTGGAAAATACTTGTGGCCATGTTAAACCTCATGGTGACTGCGAAATACTTGTGGCCATATTAAACCTCATGGTGACTGGGAAATACTTGTGGCCAAGTTAAACCTCATGGTGACTGGGAAATACTTGTGGCCATATGAAACCTTGTGATGACTGGGAAATACTTGTGGCCATATGAAACCTTATGATGACTGGGAAATACTTGTGGCCATGTTAAACCTCATGGTGATTGGGAAATACTTGTGGCCAAGTTAAACCTCATGGCGACTGGGAAAGTACTTATGGCCATGTTAAACCTCATGGTGACTAGGAAATACTTGTGGCCATGTGAAACCTCAAGGCGACTGGGAAAGGACGGTGATGCCAGGCTTGGTTCCGGGAAGAAGAGACAGGACCTTACAGCGCCAAGATGGTCACGGGAGGTTGCAGACACCTCGGGCATTAAGGGAGCCTGAGGCAGGAATCACTGGTATCAGCTGGAGAAACTCTCCGCCAGGCCGATAAAGGACCTGTTACATGATGATGATGACCACTATAGGATCGGGTAACAACGGGTCAAACATGGACTACGGGTAAGGAGCTAACATGGAGCATTATTCACACATTTTTTGCGCAGATAATCAATCTATCATTGCCGGCACTGTTATCCGGCAGAAAAGAATACATAAAGTGCCATGGGTATCACCAGAATACTAAGCAAAATCAAACTACCCTATTTGAATTAACCAGAAATGTACATCATCTAAAGATGATGTGACAGTTTGTACAGGTGTTGATGTAGATTCAGATCACTGTCTGCGTTAATTAAGATTAAGTCGAACCCAAAGATATGTAACATCTCATAAACATGGAGATCAAAATTGTAGCACATCTAAAAAATCAAGCAATTAAAGGAAGCATTTATAGTCACAGTCTGTGATACACACCAGGTCCTGCAAAAGTCAGTAGACCAGGTTACGGAGGAAGACAGGTTACAAATATTTGGAATGAACCACGTATCCATAATTGTAGGGTTTGAGCAATGAAGTCACAAATAATAGATTGCACACTTTATTGCTTTGTATGTTTCGCTGCACATCATTGTCAGCCAATAAACTCTGCAGTCTAATGCATGTCTCTTCAATGTCCAAATTTACTACGGGGAAATATTGTTTTGAATTGTAGTATTCTTTAGATCCAGGTATTATTGGTTGTCATTTCTAGTATTGTTTACATTATATGTGGTATTGTCTGCATGCTTGTTGAGACTAGGGATGTTAGATTGTACCATCATGAGAGAATGGGGGTGTTAGAACGTACCATCATGGGAGACTGAGAATGATAGATTTTACCATAATGAGAGACTGGGGATGTTAGACTGCATCACCACGAAATACTGGGGATGTAAGACTACCATAATGAGAGACTGGGAATATTAGAATATACTATCATGAGAGACTGGATGTTAGTTAGATTGACGAAATTAGATTACACAATCATGGGAGCCTGAGGAACGAACGAACGAACGACCGAACAGACTTTATTTTCAAAGGGTAACAAATTGGGTACGCATGCTCGTCTTACATTCGGCCCTTCCAATCACTCATCTTTCGTTCATCAATAGTGCATAGGAAAAACATTGTCAAATGAATTTTGTAAACATAGACAATGCACATTACCATGTTTTGAGACACATCCACACCCACCCACACATCCCCCATTCACCCACACATCCCCCACCCAACCACACACACACACCAGGCACACATACAATTCTCCACCCATCCACCACATCCCCACACCTACACAACTCCCCACCCACACACACTCCCAACAACCACACAACCCATCCACCCATACCCCAAGCATACATACATTTCCCAACCCACACATCTCCCACCCACACACATCTCCCCACCCACTCACATATCCTCCACCCGTCCCATTACCCACCAACAATCACCCACCCACATATCCTCCTCCACCCTCACACATTCAACCATCCAGCCAAACACACATTCCTCAACCACACATCCCCCACGCACACACACATCTACCCGCCATCTCACATATCCCGCACCTACCCACACACAAATTCCACACCCACCCACATAATCTCCCATCTCCCCCAGCCCACTCACAGATCCCGAGCCCACCCATACAAACATCTCCCACCATTGATTGATTGATTGATTGACTTAGGAACCGACATCACAGCATTCGGGAAATTCCCATAAGCGCTCCGTCCCCATCCTCAGCAGCCAGCGAAGAGTTCCAACACTAATAGTTCCAGTAGCAATCTGATTATATGTCCGTCTCGCCTTTCCACCGAGCGCCGAGCGTCGGCCAGATCCCCTCGTCACACCTCGCAGTCTCATTCTTACCAGACCATGGTGATCCATCTCCCACCATCTCCTAACCTACACACACTCACCCATCCACATATCCTCTACCCATCCACACATCCTCCACCCACTCATCCCGCAACCAAACACCCCTTAATCACACATCCCTTAACCACATAACCGTACCCATATACAATCACCCACCCACACATCCTCTACCCACCCACCCATCCCCCAGCCACACATCCCTTAACCACACACCCCTACCCATATACACACACATCCCCAGCCACACACACATCTCCCCACCCATACACACATCCCTCACACACATCCCCACCCACCAACACACCCCCCATTCACAAACACACACCTCCCATTCACGCACACCCAACCCATACATCCCCCACCCATACACTCATCCCCCTCACACATCCCTCCACACAAGTACTTATCCCCCAACCACTAACACCCACACATTCCTCACTCACTGATCAACACATACATCTCCCATCTACCCACCCACACTCACAAACCCCAACCACCCCTCCAAAACACACATCCCCCACCCTCACACACATCACCACCCACCCGGACACCCACACCCAACCACACCCAACCACACCCCACCCACCCATATACACATCCTTTATCCACACCCATCTTCCCTCCCACACAACACCACACCCACACCCCCACATCCATCACCCACACCCATCACACACCTATCCCCAGCCCACACACATCCCCCACAACCCCACATACACATTCACCCACACATCCCTCATCCACACACCCACAAACCCACACACACACCCCACCCATCCACTCAAACATCCCAGACCCACACACATCCCTCACCCATACACACATCCCCACACCAACAACCACCCCCACCTGCACACATCTCCCACCCACCACACATCCCCCACACCCACATCTCCCCACCCACATATATATCCCTACCCAATCCATAACCCACCAACAATCATCCACCCACATATCCTTCTCCACCCACTCACCCACAACCGCCTAGCCAAACACACATCCTCCACCCACACACACATCTCCATGCCAACCCATACATCCCGCACGTACCAACACACAAACCCCGCACCCACACACACAAACCCCGCACCCACCCACACATCTAGAGCCCACCCACACACTCCACGAATCCACCCACACACACATCCCCCACCATCTCCCAACCTACTATGATGAACAAACAGACACACACACTCACACTCCCGTATTCACACACATTCACTAACTCTCACACGCACTCTACAATAGTGTGCATGCGATTATAGTATACATGATAAAATCAAGTGGCATACACAATGATACCTCGTGATATGAAAGATGAGAATACATAAAAAAATATATGGTAGATTACATCATTATATATGAGAGAACATTCTGGAGATCCGTTGGAAGATCCTTGTGAAGAAGGCAGTCGGGCTGATTTAAAATCGAACATCTAGTATTTCTTTCTATGGGTGAAATGCTGCGGAAATAGACCGAGCCATATGGGATAAAACCCGGTGCAGTGAAGTCGACCCTGTCGACGTTTAAGCTACTTTTTTATTGTAAATTCCTTCTACAACTTTTAAGAACATACTTTTTGTTTGAATAGACAAGAAAACGCACTAACCACTGAGCCATCTCTCCAACCTAGTAATAGACAAGAATACACACTAACCACTGAACCATCTCTCCAACCTAGTAATAGACAAGAATACACACTAACCACTGAACCATCTCTCCAACCTAGTAATAGACAAGAAAACACACTAACCACTGAACCATCTCTCCAACCTAGTAATAGACAAGAAAACACACTAACCACTGAGCCATCTCTCCAACCTAGTAATAGACAAGAAAACACACTAACCACTGAACCATCTCTCCAACCTAGTAATAGACAAGAAAACACTAACCACTGAACCATCTCTCCAACCTAGTAATAGACAAGAAAACACACTAACCACTGAGCCATCTCTCCAACCTAGTAATAGACAAGAATACACACTAACCACTGAACCATCTCTCCAACCTAGTAATAGACAAGAAAACACACTAACCACTGAGCCATCTCTCCAACCTAGTAATAGACAAGAAAACGCACTAACCACTGAACCATCTCTCCAACCTAGTAATAGACAAGAAAACACACTAACCACTGAACCATCTCTCCAACCTAGTAATAGACAAGAAAACACACTAACCACTGAACCATCTCTCCAACCTAGTAATAGACAAGAAAACACACTAACCACTGAACCATCTCTCCAACCTAGTAATAGACAAGAAAACGCACTAACCACTGAGCCATCTCTCCAACCTAGTAATAGACAAGAATACACACTAACCACTGAGCCATCTCTCCAACCTAGTAATAGACAAGAATACACACTAACCACTGAACCATCTCTCCAACCTAGTAATAGACAAGAATACACACTAACCACTGAGCCATCTCTCCAACCTAGTAATAGACAAGAATACACACTAACCACTGAAACCATCTCTCCAACCTAGTAATAGACAAGAATACACACTAACCACTGAACCATCTCTCCAACCTGTAATAGAGCAAGAAATACACACTAACCACTGAGCCAATCTCTCCAACCTAGTAATAGACAAGAATACAACACTAACCACTGAAGCCATCTCTCCAACCTAGTAATAGACAAGAATACACACTAACCACTGACCATCTCTCCAACCTAGTATAGACAAGAATAACACACTAACCACTGAACATCTCTCCAACCTAGTAATAGACAAGAATACACACTAAACCACTGAACCATCTCTCCAACACTAGTATAGACAAGAAATACACACTAACCACTGAACATATCTCTCCAACCTAGTAATAGACACCGAATACACACTTAACCACTGAACCATCTCTCCACCTAGATAATAAGAACAACCTACACACATACCACACTACCCACTTGAACCATCTCTCCAACCCTAGTAATAAACAGAATACACACTAACCACTGAACACATCTCCTCCAACCTAGTAATAGACAAGAAGATACAACACGAAACACTGAACCATCTCTCCAACCCTAGTAATAGACAAGAATAACAGCACTAACCACTGAGACATCGCTCCAACCTAGAATAGACAAGAATACACACTAACCACTGAAGCCATCTCTCCAACCTAGTAATAGACAAGAATACACACCTAACCACTGAACCATCTCTCCAACCTAGTAATAGACAAGAATACACACTAACCACTGAGCCATCTCTCCAACCTAGTAATAGACAAGAATACACAACTAACCACTGAACCATCTCTCCAACTCTAGTAATAGACAAGAATACTACACTAACCACTGAACCATCTCTCCAACCTAGTAATAGACAAGAATACACACTAACCACTGAACATCTCTCCAACCTAGTAATAGACAAGAATACAACACTAACCCACTGAGCCATCCTCTCCAACCTAGTAATAGGACAAGAAATACACACTAACCACTGAGCCATCTCTCCAACCTAGTAATAGACAAGAAACACACTAACCACTGAACCATCTCTCCAACCTAGTAATAGACAAGAATACACACTAACCACTGAACCATCTCTCCAACCTAGTAATAGACAGAAATACACACTAACCACTGAACCATCTCTCCAACCTAGTAATAGACAAAGAATACACACTAACCACTGAACCATCTCTCCAACCTAGTAAGTAGACAAGAATACAACACTAACCACTGAGACCATCTCTCCAACCTAGTAATAAGACAAGAATACACACTAACCACTGACCATCTCTCCAACCTAGTAATAGACAAGAAACACACTAACCACTGAACCATCTCTCCAACCTAGTAATAGACAAGAATACACACTACCACTGAACCATCTCTCCAACCTAGTAAGACAAGAATACACACTAACCACTGAGCCATCCTCTCCAACCTAGTAATAGACAGAATACGCACTACCACTGAACCATCTCGTCCACCTATAAGACAAGCAAACCACTAACCACTAGAACCATCTCTCCAACCTAGTAATAGACAAGAATACACACCTAACCACTGAACCATCTCTCCAACCTAGTAATAGACAAGAATACACTAACCACTGAACCATCTCTCCACCTAGTAATAGACAGAATACACACTAAACCACTGAACCATCTCTCCAACCTAGTAATAGACAAGAATACACACTAACCACTGAGCCATCTCTCCAACCTAGTAATAGACAAGAATACACACTAACCACTGAACCATCTCTCCAACCTAGTAATAGACAAGAATACACACTAACCACTGAACCATCTCTCCAACCTAGTAATAGACAAGAAAACGCACTAACCACTGAACCATCTCTCCAACCTAGTAATAGACAAGAAAACACACTAACCACTGAGCCATCTCTCCAACCTAGTAATAGACAAGAATACACACTAACCACTGAACCATCTCTCCAACCTAGTAATAGACAAGAAAACGCACTAACCACTGAGCCATCTCTCAACCTAGTAATAGACAAGAAAACGCACTAACCACTGAACCATCTCTCCAACCTAGTAATAGACAAGAAAACACACTAAAACCACTGAGCCCTCTCTCCAAAACCCAGTAATAGACAAGAATACACACTAACCACTGAACCATCTCTCCAACCTAGTAATAGACAAGAAAAAACCCCACTAACCATTGAAAACCCCCCTCCCTCTCCCAACCTAGTAATAGACAAGAAAACACAACCCAAAACCAAAAAAAATGAAAGACCATTCTCCAACCTAGTAATAAAAAAACAAGAAAACAAAAACCCA
>JACEFZ010019452.1:0-32850 GCA_014155875.1 Cepaea nemoralis
TAATCTTGGTTAATGTAACTTGCCTTCTGTCTATGAGGGAAAGCCATGAGGCTCTCTGCCTGAACTTTATCCTTGTTGTGTCTGTTTAGAACTATCTGTTTTAACTGCCTTGATGTTTTCCTGTGCTGTTCTTTATTAATTTAATAAATCACGTTTTAGTTTACTCCAACGATCACTGTGTTATATATATGGATCAGCCAGAAAGACACGTCAGGGAATAGGACCCGAGGTCGAAAGAGAGAGTGACAGTGAGTCCGGGGAACGGAGGAGGGTTGGCAACAAAGACCTATCCCAGCCAGGGCTATAGACTAATTTTGAAATATTGTTACATAGTTATTTGGGACCCTCCACGTAGCTTGTTACACATGTCTGTTTTGGAGTATGCAATGGCAATCCTGACTCTCAGCCATAAGCAGATAGAAAGGATGGAAAGGATACAGAATGAAGCTATGCGCATTATTCTTGGATGTACAAGAGATACAGCATGCAGGGCGATGCGCTACCTTCTTGATTTTCCAACCATTGAAGAGAGAATACACGTAGGCACGCGCCTACCTCAGAATTAACGCAAACACACAACATCCACTGCATAGTGAAATTAGGAAGGTGAAGGGCAGCAGGTTAAAAAGAGGACGGTCGTGGATGGGTCAAGCTGAAGACATTCTTCAACAATTGTGTTCACTTGAGGACTTAGAACCTGGCGAGGAGTGGGTGCAAGTGCCAACAGACTTCTGCACATCCTTTTCAGTTTGCATCCAACTAGATAGAAAATGCAGACAAGAAAATCCGGCTGCTGTTGAGGCTGAAGTACAAGCGTTGATTTTCGAGAATTCGCTAGACGGTGACGCGGTCATCTACATAGATGGGTCGGTCGTCCGACATGTGAGAAGCTCATGGGCCTTTACAGCTCGGGTCGGAGGGAGAATTGTGAAGGAGGACTCTGGTGCTTTCACTGAAACCACAAGTAGCCTGACCATGGAAGTCATGGCAGTAAGTAAAGCAATAACATGGCTCGAGACACAGACATTCACTACGGCTTGTTTCCTTAGCGACTCAATGAACATGATCAAGAGGATAGAGGAGGGGTCGATCCGAAGAGAATGGTTGCTGCCTCTGAAGCGGTCTCGGCTGGCAAAGATTAGTTTCATCTTCGTGCCAGGGCATGCGGAAGTACAAGGAAATGAGAGGGCTGACAAGCTCGCAGGTGAGGCTACTGTGGAGGGCGGACGCGCCATGGACCAGGCTGACATTCTGAATGCTCTACGAGAAGTGAGACTTTTGCGAGAACCAAGTGATGACTGTGAATCTACAACAATGGCCAGACTGCGGGAGCAGCAAATTAAAAGAGGGTTGGCCAAACAAGAACACTACGCAGGAAGCCAAAGAAGATTGATAAACCAACACAGAACTGGCGTCGTTAGCCGCTACACGCTGCGGGATTTGCTGAGGAGGGGATCCAAGCACGTATGGACTGAATAGTTCGATGTGCAACGAGGATGATCTGTCGACTAACTAACTAACTAACTAACTATGTATATAAAATTCAAGATTGATGATTCAGCCATGTGCACATGTGGTTTGGCGTCGCAGACAGCAGAACACATACTCCAGGATTGCCCAAACTACAACATATCTAGGCGAACCTTCTGAACTAGAGAGACAACAGTGGAAGATAAACTGTATGGACCGCTGAGTGAACTAAAAAGACTGCTAGATTCATACAAGAGACAACATTACAGTTATGGACATATTTCAAGCGAACGAAAGAAGAAGAAGAAGAAGAAGAAGAAGAAGAAGAAGAAGAAGAAGAAGAAGAAGAAGAAGAAGAAGAAGAAGAAGAAGAAGAAGAAGAAGAAGAAGTTAGATGCAGAACCAATCAATGCCCAATGCAGATGATCTCATTGATGGCATGGCAAAATCTACACTTTTTCCAAAACAGATGTGACAAAATGGTATTGACAAATTCCTATAGCGGAGTCATAAATGCATATAACTGCATTCGCCACCCCTCTAGGCCTATACGAGTGGGCCTATATACGGTTACAGAACGCGCCGAGCACATTCATGCAAATGATGCCAAACATGTTGCAAGGCATCAAAGATGTAGCACCGTATATGGATGACATATGCATCCATAAAATAAACATTGATGACTACAATGAAATCTTGGAACAAGTATTTCAAAAGATAGAATCATATGGTTTGAAAACAAAGCCAAGTAAGATCGAAATAGGGTTTTATTAAGGCCAATTTGTGGGACATAGAATCTCAAATGTTTTTGAAAAACTGACCCAAATTTGGTCACCAAAAGTTTGCAGATTAAAGCTCCTACCACACAAAAAGAAGTCAGGAATGTGCTAGGACACATCAACTACCATCATTCCTAACTTCGCGCACATGACATCACAGTTTTCAGAACTACTTAAGAAAGAACAGCCGATAAAAGTTAATTGGACTGAGAAACATGAAGATCTTCAACAGCAGTATAGGAATTATTTAGTAAAAAACCTATATTAAAACTCTCTGACACCACTAAAGAATTCATTTTGCAAACAGACGTCAGCTTCCACGCCATCTCAGCAATTCTTTTACAATATCACGTCGGACGTTTACATCCAATACTATACTCAAGTAGAAAATTATCGGACTCACAGAGAACATATTTTACAACAGAACTCTAAGCATTGGCATTGGTAGAAAGTGTTAACACATTTTCTAAATATCTTTTAGGTGGGAAGTTTCTTGTGCTATTAGATAACAAACCTCATAAAGTCTTTAAAGAAGGTTGTCCGGAAAATTCCAGGATACATAGTCACTACTTTGACGTCTGTCACATCCCAGAAAAAGAAATTAATTTAGCTGACATACGAAGCAGACTGTGCCTTGACATTAATTACAGACCATAACCGAATAATCATAGTAGTAATAGGCCTCTTTCAGTCCTGAAGGACTATAGAGTTGTGCCGCTTGGGAGGTACCTCTCAGCACCGCTGGTGACTGTATAGTCCAATGCGAGAGTGACAATCCCTGTCACAGTTTCCGCATCTGTAAGACGAGGCAAGTCCCGCAGTAAGTGACTGCGTTTTAAGCCTGTGCCGCCTATCCTAAATTTGTTGGATCAGATTGCGCTCAAAGAGCACCAGTTCCTTTCGTACATCTCTTCTCCAGGAGCATCTGTCTGTTGCAACTCTTTCCCACGTGTCTGGATCTATTCCAAGGGTTTTCATATCTTGTTTACACACATCCCTATATCGCATTTGGAGTCTTCTGGTTGGCCTCTTTCCTGTTTCTAGTTCTCCGTATAGGAGATCTTTGGGAATACGTTCATCCTCCATTCGAGATACGTGGCCCAGCCACCGGAGGCGTCTCTGCTTGAGGAGGGTGTGCACTGTGGTAATATCTGCTCTTTCAAACACTTGTTTGTTTGTTATGTGGTCTCTCCAAGTTATGCCCAGGGGACGTCTCAGACATCTCATATGGAAGGAATTCAACTGTCTTTCCTGTCTTGAGTACAGGGTCCAGGATTCAGATCCATAGAATAGTGTGCTAACAACACAAGCTTTAAATACTTGAGCTTTTGTACGCTCTGTTAGTCTATTATTCTCCCAAACTCTTTTAGCTAGCCTGGAAAATGTTGTGGCTGCCTTTCCAATGCGTCTGTCGATGTCTGTCTCTAATGAAAGATTATCTAATATTGGCGACCCCAAATACACAAACTCGCGGACGACCTTCAATTCGTAATTAGAAATTTTCATTGACGGAGGCGCACCAGCATCTTGTTCCATCACCTGTGTTTTATTTAGGCTGATGGTGAGCCCAAAGTCTTTGCAGGCGGCTGCAAAACTATCTATGAGTCGTTGGAGATCTTCTGCTGCATGAGTCGTCAGTGCTGCATCATCTGCAAAAAGTAGTTCTCTTACGCATCTTGATCTTATTTTGGTCTTTGCCTTGAGTCTAGATGGGTTAAACAGTTTGCCATCAGATCTTGTGTGGAGGTATATGCCTTCAGTGGCAGTCCCAAATGTCTGCCTTAAGAGAACGGCGAAGAAGATACCATATAGTGTCAGAGCAAGCACGCAGCCCTGCTTTACTCCGCAGCTGATGCTGAATGACTGGGATGTTGAGCCGTCAAATAAAATGGTCCCCTGCATATTTTCGTGAAATGATTTCACGAGACTAAGAAGGGTGGGTGGACATCCAACCTTTTCATGGACCTTAAAAAGGCCGCTTCTGCTCACGAGGTCAAATGCCTTTGTGAGGTCGATAAAGGCAATATATAATGGCTTCCTCTGTTCTCTGCACTTCGCTTGGAGCTGCCGGAGTGAGAATACCATATCGACGGTGAACCTGTTGGGTCTAAATCCCCACTGCGATTCGGGGTACATTCTTTCAGCAAGAATGTGTAATCTTTTAGGGATTACTCTGGCAAAAATCTTGCCTGTAATGCTGAGTAGGGAAATGCCGCGATAGTTGTTGCAGTCGCTTCTGCCGCCTTTGTTTTTATAAAGGGTAACGATGTTTGCGTCTTTCATATCTTGTGGTACTGATTTTTCTTTCCAGCAGAGCTGAAATATTGCATACAGTTCTGGGATGATTGTTTCTTTGCTACATTTTAAAATTTCAGGTGGAATACTATCTTTTCCAGGTGCCTTGCCAGATTTGAGAGAGTCTAGTACTTCGCTGATTTCTGTGAGGCATGGTTCTTTATCAAGGGCATGCATGGCGGACTGTTGATCGATGGCTTACAGAGCTTCTTCACTGACGGTGTTATAGAGTATAGTTCTGAGTAGTGTTCTAACCAGCGATCCATTTGTTTCGCTCGAACTTTCATGATTACCCCCTCAGTTGATCGTAAAGAGGCCATCTTATTTTTGGATGCACCGACAGCTTGCTTGATGCCCTCGTACATGCCTCTTATATTTCGAGTGTCTGCACAAGTTTGAATTTGAGCAGAGCGCTGTAGCCAGTACCTGTTCGCACATCTTCTTGCCATCTGCCATCTACAGTATTGTAGAGCGACAGATGTATCACATGTTATAGGCCTGAATGCTCGGAGGGATGGGTAGCCAGTCTTTTCCGCACTTGGCGAGACGACGAACTCTGGCCCCGAACCCTCTTCCGACGCCCTCACGATATTATCAGCGTAGTCCCATATATATATATATAATATATATATATATATATATATATATATATATATATATATATATATATATATATATATATATATATATATATATATATATATATATATATATATATATATATATATATATATGAGTGTGCGTGTGTGTGTATGTGTGTGTGTGTCTGCCTGCAATCACCCAATCTCATGTTAAACATAACATACTGTGTGTGATACATTCAGCATGTGTGTTTTAATCTATTTTTTTGGTCATTTGTCTAGGAACATTGTTATTGTAAAGCATGTGTAGTTTAGATATAAGCAAGCCAGGCAGGGAGTGTGATGGCCCATGTTTAAATACTACTTGGGGGTCACTAGAGATTGCTTGTAATGAAGGCTGCTGTGGATAAGTGGGTGTATTACATTTACTCATATTGACGTCTGAAGGTGAATAAAGATACAGACGAAGAAGAAAATGGAGAAGACACCACCATGTCAATAACCATGGCAAAATATGTAAAGCGGTAGTTTATTGTTGAATTATAGAATAGCACGACGAGAGAAATGTCAAACTAACAATTAGAGCATCTAAATAAAAATTGTTAAGAATATACTGTGAATAGATGGCTACCCTTATATGGTCGGGGTGGGATGTGTGAGTGGGTGGAGGATGTGTGTGGGGGTAGGGGTATTGTGATTGAGAGATGTTTGGTTGGGATTGGGTGGGTGGGGGTGTGTGGGTGCGTAGTGGAGGATGTATGTGGACGGGTAGGGAATGCGTGTGTGGGTGGGGAGAGGTGTGTGGTGTGTTGGTTGGTGATATTGTGTGGATGAGGTATGTGTGTGGGGGGGGGGATTTTTGTGGTGTGTGAGTAGGGGTATGTGGGGTGGATGGGTAAGGGTATCTGTGTGGGTGTGGGTGGGAATATTGTGTGGTATCTGGGTGGGGGATATGTGTGTGGTGTGTAAGTGGGGATGTGTTGGTGAGGGATATGTGTGTGTGTGGTGCGTGGGTTGGGAATAGTGCGTGGTAGGGGGTGTATGTGATGTGCGGGTGGGGGATTGTGTGGTGGGGGATTGGGTTAAGGCGTGGGTGGGTGGAAGTTGTATGTGTGGGTGGTGGGGTGTGTGTGAGTGGATTGGGGATGTATGGGTGGTTAGGGAGATGTCAGTTGGTGGGGATGTGTGTGTATGGTTTGGGGATGTGTGAGTGGATGTGCTATATGTGGGTTGGTGGGGGATTGTGTGTGTGGGTGGGGAATATGTTGTCGATGGAGATGTGGCTGCGGGATGGGTGGTTTGAGGTGTGGGTGGGGAGAGGATGTGTGGGGTAGGATGTGTATGTGGATGGGCGTGGGATGTGAGGGTTGGTGGGGGAATGTTTGTGGGTGGCGAGTGTGTTTTGGTTGGGGGATCAGGTGAGGGCAGTGTAAGTGGGTGGGGGATGTGCGGAAGGGGGATGGATCGGTTGGTGGGGTATGTATGTGTCCCTTGGTGTGCGTGTGTGTGGGTATGTGGGGGTGTGTATGTGTCCCTTGGTGCGCGTGTGTGTGGGTAGGTGGGGGTGTTGTGTGGGTGGGGTGATGTATGGATAGGTGGGAGATGGGCTTCATAACATGGTAATTAGCCTTGTTTATGTTTACAACATTCATTTCACAATGTTTATTTTTCTTCCTATGTAAATGTATAATGCTCTTGATGAACGAAAGACGAGTGATTGGAAGGGCCGAATGTAAGACGGGCCTGCGCGCCCAATTTGTGACCCTAATAAAGTTGATTTGATTTGATTTGATTTGATTTGAAGATAAATTTATAAACGTATCAATGCAATGAGAAACAAAGATGCGTGCTACAACCCAACCACTATCATAAACAGCAAAAGCGGTATACCATTATTTAATCCACAAGAAAGACTAGAACGGTGGGAAGTATACTTTCAAGAACTACTTAACCTCACACATAATAACACTGAAAACCTCACTTTTGTGCCTAAAGGCTATGGGCAACAAGAACCAAACTTCATCCCCGCAGAAGTCAAATCAGTTATACAGAAAAGTCCTAAAAATAAATCACCGAGTCCAGATGGAATAACCACAGAAGCCTGTGAGAAAATATGTTATGTTGTTTGTCCAAGAATGATGATGACCATTCATTTCATCCAGTGGGGTTGAAGGTATGGAGCCGTGGGTTCTAAGATGGCTGATAAGGCCTATTTTGGCTAGAAATGTCCTTTGACAATGTGGACAAAGAATGCTTGACGTTTCTGAAGGAGGATTTTCTGCAGTGGTTTTTCTGTTCTGTCTATTCTTCACAGCTCTTGCAGTCCTGGTTGCCTCACACATGACTGCACCCTTGCGTAATGATGTACGCCACGAATTTCGGTCTCTGGCCGCAGTCTCCCAGGTGTCATGATGAATTCCAAAAGCATTCAGTGAGATTTTCAGAGTGTCTTTAAAGCGTTTCCTCTGGCCGCCTTGGGAGCGTTTACCACAACGCAACTCGCCATAAAAAAATCGTTTAGGGAGCCTGTGATCTGGCATGTGAGTCAAGTGACCAGCTCAGCAAATCTGATTCTTCATTAGTAGAGTGAGGATACTGGGCATGGACGCTCTTTCTACGACTTCAGTGTCTGGGATCTTGTCTTGCCATTTAATCTTCAGTAACTTCCTAAGGCAGACTGTGTGGAAGTGGTTTAATTTCCTAGCGTGTCGCTGATAAACAGTCCAAGTTTCACAAGCATATAGCAGTGTGGATAATACAACTGCTTTGTAGACTTTCAGCTTTGCTTGTAGGCTTATTCCATTTCTGTCCCGCGCTGGCCTTGGAGATTCTTGCATTCACTTCATCATCAATTGTGGCAGCTTGTGACACAGTGCTGCCAAGATAGGTGAATTTGTCCACAACACTTAGTCTATGATCATTCACTTTGATATTCGGCACAGTGTGATTATTCCCTGGAGCTGGCTGGTACATAACTACAGTTTTCTCCAAATTGATATTGAGCCCAAAGTTGGCACAGGCGTGTGAGAAAGCTGAAACATTATGTTGCATGTCCGCCTCTGAGTTGGCGTATAGAGCGCAATCATCAGCAAACTGGAGCTCTCTGACGGTGTCAGAGACACATGATTGATTGATTGATTCATTGACAGTTTCCCGATATGGCTATTTCCTATTTATAAATATGGATATTTCTCTCTGACGGTGTCACCGTCTGTGAGAAAATATGAGTTAACTGGATGACAAGGCTGTTTAATATAGCATGGGAATAAAAAAATGTCTCAGACGATTGGCAACAGGCAATAATATGGAAAAAGAAAGGTAATATGAGAGATTCGAAACATACAGGGGTATATCACTCCTGAGCCATATCGGGAAACTGTCAATGAATCAATCAATCATGTGCCATGCCGTAAAGCGTGGGCGGTCATGACACGCCATTTCACTCGATCACCAGAGTCGTGGATCAGCTCAGTGTTCCTGTCTCGTCTATGCCATGTGGCCAAGCCATCCAGATATTTTTCTCTAGGAAACTGTACGCAAAACTATTGTAGCAAAGAGCTAGACCCATAGTTGAACAGTTAAGTAAAGTACATTTCGTTTTCCGGAAAGGTAAAAGTTGCACTGATGCACTATTCACACACAGACAAATATGTGGAACAAATATCGAATATAGTGACCAGCAGATTGTGTTTGTAGATCAGGTAAAGGCTTTCGATAACGGAGACAGATACAAATTATGGACAATCCTTTAAGGCTACGGGATACAAGGAGAATTGCTAGAAACATCATAGCCATGATTAGAGACATTAGACGTAGACAGTCAACATTTTTTCGGACATGTTATGAGAAGAAATGACATGGAGAACTTGGTGACAACTGGCAAGATCGAAGGGAAGACACCAAGAGGAAGACCGAGAAGTAAATACCTGGATAGCTTGGCCACGTGGCAAGGTCGAGACAAGAACACGGAGCTGATCCACGACACTGGTGATCGAGTGAGATGGCAGAACGTGACCGCCCACGCGTATCAGCATGGCACATGATGGATTGATGGACCACTCGAGCCGAAATGCACTAAGAACACAAGATGGAATATCTGATATGTTCAAAGTCAATACAGGAGTGTGCTCTCTCCTCTGCTAATTAATATCTAAACGGACAGAATATCCTAAGAAAGAAGCCTTGACAGAATAGATTCAGAAAATGTAAAATTCTTTACTTCAGATGAAACAACTGATCCACGGGAAATAAATGCATTTGTATTTGCAGACGATCGGTGCCTATTTTATAGCGACGAGGGCAGACTACAACATCATATTAATAATCTGAGTTCAGCCTGCAGCAGATACAATATGAGCATAAATACAGCCACAACCAACGTGATGCAAGTTAGGAGATCGCCAGGCCCACTAAGTATACATATAAATAGCACACCTCTGAAACAAGTTAAAGAATTCAAATACCTTGGAAGTATGATCACAGAAGATGGCAGATTGGGCAGAGACATCGAAATCAGATGTCAAAAAGTTAGTGCCCTTACATATCAACTATCACTCTTACTGAAACATCCAAGCATACCCATGTCCGCAAAACGACAGATAATAAACAGCATATTCACACCAACCCTATGCTACCAATCTCAAACATGGACTTTATCCAAATCACACTTTCGCAAAATCAACACCTGTTAGATAAGATGCCTGAGGAGAGCTGCCAACTTAACAATCCGAGACCGAGTAAGAAATGCTGTTATCAGACAGACTGTGGGATCAACACCTTGTGCCACATTTATTGAAATATCGAGTGGTTTGGCCATGTTGTTAGAATGCAACACCATCGACTACCATCACTGGCCTTACATCAAAGATCATCTGGGACGAGACCAAGAGGAGGCCCAAGAAGAAAATGGATTGACGACATGAAATACATTGTACAATCACATGAAATGACACTATTATTATTCCTCCCAACGACGCTTGAAAACAGACGTGGAAAATGATGATGATAATGACGATGATGATAGTTGCAACATTTACAGTTACAACATTTATAGTTACAATCTGAATCTTGTTTTGAGCCTTGCATTTTTTTAAAAGCTCGCGGTTCCCTAGGGTCCAGAACCGTTTCATGATGTCCCGTGTTCCAGTGTGTCATTCGGATGAATTCTTCTGCTGATGGCCCTGGCAAGATCAAGTGTAGATTATTTAGTTAGTTAGTTAGTTAGTCGCAGTTCCAACTTCACAGCAACGGGTCGTCCCCATTATGCTCCGTTCCTGCGCCAGTGAATATCACACAAAACGCTCCCCACTGCTCAATGTTAAAAAGACGGGAGTCTCGACAAACAACAGCCCGCACAAATACACTGTGCATAATGCCGCCACCAGAATGTCAACACACCAGTCCCCCACGAAACACCCAGTTCATCTCTGATGGAATCGGCTGTCATTTTCCTATCTGAATGTTTCCTAGATGTTCACCCACACAGTCCACGAAAATATTTTATATTTGTAAAGCGGAAGTGAGTTAAGATCTGTCGTGAATACACTTTGCAAAGGTCGATCAAGATCACTAGATACCAACGAGCTCACAGCTAAGATGATGGTTAGTTAGTTAGTTAGTCGACAAATCACCCTCATTGCACAACAAACTATTCAGTCCATAAGTGCGCAGATCTCCTCCTTATAAATCCCACAGCGTGTGGCGGCTATCAACACAAGTTCTGTCTTCTTTGGCTTCCTGCATAGTGTTCTTGTTTGGCCACACTTCTTTTAACTTGCCGTTCTTGCAGTCTGACCATGGATGTAGATTCAAAGTCATCACATGGTTCACTTAAACTTAGAGCATTCAGTATTTCAGCCTGATCCATTGCGCGTCCACACTCCACAGTGGCCTGACCCGCAAGCATATCAGCCGGCTCATTTCCTTGTACACCAGCATGCCTTGCACGAAAATGAAACTAATTTTTGCCAGTCGAGATAGCTCCAGAGATGGGGAATCATTTAACACAATGACTGTCAAGTGGATAAGAGGCTGGAGAGATCCACCACACTTTCGGTTCTGAATCATCAGTACATCGCATTTGTGTATCGTCTCGAAGTCTTGGCAATGTTACTTCAAATGACCCTGCACGAATGGTTGCCTTGGGAAAATACGGAGATAATATCCTACAAAAAGCAGCATTGCTATTTTGTTTCGTTTCTCAGAAAAGATGGTGTGGTTCAGAGAATACACAGTTCTTTACAATATGGAACTTGTTATAATGCACACACCAGTTAGTAAATAATACTACAGCGATAATAGCTTTTCCAACAGTTCACCATTCAACTGTTATAACCCAGTCTCCAGTTATTGGATTACAATATAGCAATAATAACATATCCTACGTTCATTGACTCACAAAACAGCCACCATAACTTAGCCTGCACTCATTCACTCACAATACAGTTATCATAACTTAACCTCCACTCATTGACTCACAATACAGCTATCATAACTTAACCTCCACTTACTGAGTTACCAAACAGCTAACATAACTTAACCCCCACTCATTGACTCACAATATAGCCATCATAACTTAACTTTTACTTATTGCCTCACAATAAAGCTAGTAAAACTTAATTTTGAATCAGAGGTTCACTTTACAATAGTCTTACCTCAGTCTCTATATACGTTTCTCACGTTACAACAAACATAACTCAATATCTAGTCACTGGCTTACACTACATTACAAATCATATCACAACATCTAGTCACTGGCTCACATTACAATACTCATAACGTAACCTCGAATTTATGGTTCACTTGACAGTGCTCATAACTCAATCTCAAGTCACTGGTACATATGACAATACTCATAACTCAATCTCTAGTCGCTGGCTTACATTACAACAATCATTACTAGATCTCTAGTTATTGGCTCACATGACAACAACCGTGGTGTTTAGTTATTAGCTCACAGTCCAAAATCCATAAAGCAGCCTCTACATTGGTTCGCAATACAGTCATTATAAATCAGTGCCATTCACTGGTAGATATTACAGAAATCCTAACTCAGTCTCCATTTATTGGCTAACAAGGCAAGATTCATTTCACACAACCAGATGATAATCAAATGTACATTAGAAACGTATGAAACATTTCAAACACAATTACTATTTGGCTCATAAATACTATTAACACGAATTGTTGACATGGCAACTGTATATAAGTAAGTTAATTATACAGTAGCACAGTTAGAAGAATGTTTAGCATACAGTGATATATTTTATTATTATTGTTTAACAGAGCATATAGTCTGCACCAAGATAGCGATCACATTCATCCAGTCCCATATAGTCTGTACCGAGATAGCGATCACATTCATCCAGACCCAAATACAGCTAGTCGTCGACTTACGACCTATGCAACTTACGGCCATTTGACTTTACGACCACAATCACTAGCCATATTAGATTTCAGATTTATTAACTCGAGTCTAGTGCTTCCACATTGACGTGGATAGGCCTTAGGTTCATACCAGAATACGATCAGCGTTGCCAGTAGTGGGTTGTGCTTAATATTTAAAGATTTATTTCTGCCTCAATTATCAGTTGAACGGTGTTGTCTGCAAAGATCAGGTTGTGTGGCGGTTTATTCCATGCTCGGTCTTTGTAGACTTAGATGGATAACCTGATTTTTGCAGATGATGCTGCAGTTACGACCCACTCTGAGGAAGAATTACAATGTCTACTATCTGCATTCTCCAATGCTTGTTCAGAATTTGGTTTAACAATTAGCAAAAAGAAGACACAGTTTATGTCACAAGGTGCACATGGGGTACCATCAATCTTTATTGACGACGCCGAACTAGAGATGGTAGACCATGTAATAATAATGTTTCCTATAGTATTTTCCACACCTGTATTTTGTATGTTTTGCAAATATAAAACCAGTTGTACATGTACAGTTAATGCAGTCTTTTTCTTAAACCTGACGATGTAAAAATAAGAAACAAAATATATAACAACAATAAAAGAAATTTATGATATAATTTAACTTAAATAATTTTTATAACATCACTTCACATTACTGTACACATAGCGTACTCAACTTACGACCAAATCGTGTTACGACCCGTCTGTCGGAACCGATAGTGGTCGTAAGTCGACAACTAGCTGTTGTCTGTACCGAGATAGCGATCACATTCATCAAGTCCCATCATCGTGGCCAGTCTTTCTAACTGTAGAAAATGAGCTTGTAAGTGAAAGCAGCACCCTCTCGAGGTGGAACTACAAGAAAGCAAACTGGGCAATGTACAAGAATCACACCAGCATACTGGTTAAAAACCTGAACACTGAGAAAGACATAAATAAAGTAGTTGAAGAGTTTGGGAAATGCATCCTGCAGGCAACGCGAGAAACAATACCAAGAGGAGCCTGTAAACAATATAAGCCCTACTGGAATAGTGAACTGGAACAGTTGCATCACGATGTGGAAGTGTGTAGAAAGCAAACAGTGGCCACACCCAGCCAAGAGCACCACAATACATTCCAGCATGCAAAAGCCAAATTCCTAAGGGCCAAACTGCAGGCTAGACGGAAATGCTGGCAGGAGAAAACGGATTCTCTGAACTTTGAAAGCGACACAAGGAAATTGTGGAAGCTAATAAAACAACTTAACGATGAGGGCACAGGGAGAAACTCAAATGTTGCACAACATAAAGATGGAAACATCTTAACAAGAAAGCAAACAGCTGACCATTTTGCGGACTCATTCGCACAAGATAACAATATCAATATTAGTCCAGAGAAACAACAAGAGATTCGAGAGAAACGACAACATACAGGACAGAAGGAAATAGTACATGAGGTTCTGGAGGCACCCATCACAATCAGCGAACTGGAGCTAGCCATATCAAAACTGAATATGAGAAAGTCACCAGGAGCTGATGATATCTCCAATGAAATTATCAGGAACCTAGGAACAGAGGCCAAAGCAAAGCTGTTGCAGATCTTCAATAACAGTTGGACCTTAGGCAGTGTTCCGGAAGCCTGCAGAGAAGCAATCATGATATCCCTCCTAAAATCAGGGAAAGATAGTTCCATTGCCTCTAGCTACATACCAATTAGCCTCACCAGCTGTCTCTGCAAAACACTGGAGCGCATCATCAATCACAGACTGCATTGGTACATTGAAAGTAAAAACAT
The DNA here is from genome assembly GCA_014155875.1 of Cepaea nemoralis. Taxonomy (NCBI): domain Eukaryota; kingdom Metazoa; phylum Mollusca; class Gastropoda; order Stylommatophora; family Helicidae; genus Cepaea; species Cepaea nemoralis. Next base: position 14,311 of record JACEFZ010019452.1, read on the forward strand.
CCTTGTGCCACAGCAGGCTGGCTTTAGGCAGTGCTACTCTACGGAAGATCAGACAACCTACCTCTCTCATTTGTGGCATGGATAGATCTGAAGAAAGCCTTTGAAAAAGTCTGGAAAGAAGGTCTGATGAGGAAACTAAGAAACTGCAAATTCAATGGAAGAATGTACAAATGGGTGAAAGCATACTTGCACAACAGAAGAGCCCGAGTACAGATGGACGGACTCAAGAGCAAGAAAATACTACTGCGTCAAGGTGTTCCCCAGGGCGGAGTCTTGTCCACCACACGTTTTCTAATCTTCATCAATGATCTCGTTGCTAATCTACCGCATGGAATTAAAGCAGCAATGTACGTAGATGACCTAGTTCTATCGAGCACAAATGAACATGCATCAGTGGCCACCAGATCGCTACAAAGAGCTGTAGATACATTTGTTGCATGGGCAAATAGATGATGTGTCAGCATAATCACTGACAAGTGCAGCACCACTCTATTTACCCTCTCTCCAAAACAAAAGGCAGGGGCCATCCAAATAAATGGAACACCCCTAAGAGAAGATAAAGAACCAACATACCTTGGAGTAACATTTGATGGCAGGCTGACATGGAGAAAGCACATCATCAAAGCAGTAGCAAAAACAAGAAGGAAAATAGCCATCCTGACAAAGCTAAGTGGAACCACATGGGGGAAAATAATTACCAAAGCTTATCAACAGAGCATACGACCACACCTGGAATACGGGTCAACTGAGTGGTGTTCGGCATCAAACACCACAAAACAAGAGCTGGACAAGGTGCAAAATCAAGCACTTAGATTCACCACAGGAGGGATGAGATAGACCCATATAGTGGAAATGGAGAAGATGGGGAGGACACAAGCACTGAGAGAGCGCAGATATACGAAAACGCTAATACAAGCAGAAAAGATCTTCAGCTTGCCAGGCCACCCTATGAAGAACAGATTTGATAACCTAGCTATGGGGCGGTGGAAATGAAGTAGTTTTATCCACCAGGCCAAACGACTCTGCAGAGAAACCACCGATCTGCCCACAGTTGGTATCCCTCTAACAACTATTCCGGAGCGAACTCCATGGAAAGATGAATATAGACTATAATTACAATTCCAGACAAAAGTGAGAGGAGTATTTGACAAGGAAGAACAGAACAGTGTGCAGCGCAGAACAGCCGCTCTCAGCTTCCTTGATGAAGAATACGCACAGGACCTCTGGATCCGAGTCTACACAGATGGTCAGCACAAAATGCTGTTCGAAATGGAGGAGCAGGAGTGTACATAGAATACCCAAATAATACTAGGGACACAGCCAGAGTACCGACAGGAAAGTACTGCCATAACTATGATGCTGAAATTGAGGCAATCAAGATAGCAATAGAGAAATTACTAAATACCAGCAATGGTACACAACCTGTGGTGCTAATGGCAGATGCAAAATCAGTACTCGAGGCGCTCCTATCTGGGAAATTGCCAGTACTAAGGACACTACTTTCTGAACTTAGCAGTCAGTATAAGGTCACCATACAGTGGATAACATCTCACTGTGGAGTACCCGGATACGACAGAGCTAAGAAAGCAGCCAAAGAAGAACAACCTGATGTACCCGTTACATACCACAAAAAGAGAGATCTTGTAACGACCTATCCGTAGCTTGCTGGCTATTCTCCTATTGTTGCTCACTCGCATTTATTTCGTCCAGGCTGAATTCTCATTCCCCTGTAGGTACCACAGACGCACGACCAGCATTGTCGTATGTCTGAGCGGTCTGGATCGTCAACGCGTGGTCAACGGCGGATCCTTCATGCTCCCCCCTCTCCCTTCGGGGGATCAAAGGGATCTCTGTCTGTTTGTATATGCCTGTATGTGTGTATATAAGTCTGTCTGTTTGTATATGCCTGTATGTGTGTATATAAGTATGTCTGTTTGTAGGTGTGTGTGTGTGTGTTTGTGTGTGTGTGTGTGTGTGTGTGTGTTTGTGTGTGTGTGTTATTTGCACATTCCCGTATTATACAAATAATCTTGATTGCCATTGTTCTCATTTATTTGTTGATAATTAACAATATTTATTGCAAACCGTGAAATGACTAAGTAATGTCTTCTGCCTGTATGTTTTCACAACGTGAAATGACTTCGTAATATATCTTGACAACGTAATGTATCTTGACTAAGTAATATATCCTGACTAAGTAATATATCCTGACTAAGTAATATATCCTGACTACGTAATGTATCCTGACTAAGTAATGTATCCTGAGTAAGTAATATATCCTGACTAAGTAATATATAATGACTAAGTAATATATCCTGACTACGTAATGTATCCTGACTAAGTAATATATACTGACAACGTAATGTATCCTGACTAAGTAATATATCCTAACTAAGTAATATATCCTGACTACGTAATGTATCCTAACTAAGTAATGTATCCTGAGTAAGTAATATATCCTGACTAAGTAATATATCCTGACTAAGTAATATATCCTGACTACGTAATATATCCTGACTAAGTAATATATCCTGACTAAGTAATATATCCTAACTAAGTAATATATCCTGACTACGTAATGTATCCTGACTAAGTAATGTATCCTGAGTAAGTAATATATCCTGACTAAGTAATATATCCTGACTAAGTAATATATCCTGTCTACGTAATGTATCCTGACTAAGTAATATATCCTGACTAAGTAATATATCTTGACTAAGTAATATATCCTGACTAAGTAATATATACTGACTAAGTAATATATCCTGACTACGTAATGTATTCTGACTAAGTAATATATCCTGACTAAGTAATATATCCTGACTACGTAATGTATTCTGACTAAGTAATATATCCTGACTAAGTAATGTATCCTGACTAAGTAATATATCCTGACTAAGTAGTGTATCCTGACTAAGTAATATATCCTAACTGAGTAATATATCCTGACTATGTAATGTATCCTGACTAAGTAATGTATCCTGAGTAAGTAATATATCCTGACTAAGTAATATATCCTGACTAAGTAATATATCCTGACTACGTAATGTACCTGACTAAGTAATATATCCTGACTAAGTAATATATCTTGACTAAGTAATATATCCTGACTAAGTAATATATACTGACTAAGTAACATATCCTGACTACGTAATGTATTCTGACTAAGTAATATATCTTGACTAAGTAATATATCCTGACTAAGTAATGTATCCTGACTAAGTAATGTATCCTGACTAAGTAATATATCCTGACTAAGTAATATATCCTGACTAAGTAATATATCCTGACTACGTAATATATCCTGACTACGTAATGTATCCTGACTAAGTAATATATCCTAACTTAGTAATATATCCTGACTACGTAATGTATCCTGACTAAGTAATATATCCTGACTAAGTAATATATATCCTGACTACGTAATGTATCCTGACTAAGTAATGTATCCTGACTAAGTAATATATCCTAACTAAGTAATATATCCTGACTACGTAATGTATCCTGACTAAGTAATATATCCTAACTAAGTAATATATCCTAACTAAGTAATATATCCTGACTACGTAATGTATCCTGACTAAGTAATATATCCAGACTAAGTAATATATCCTGACTACGTAATATATCCTGACTAAGTAATGTATCCTGACTAAGTAATATATCCTAACTAAGTAATATATCCTGACTACGTAATGTATCCTGACTAAGTAATATATCCTGACTAAGTAATATATCCTGACTACGTAATATATCCTGACTAAGTAATGTATCCTGACTAAGTAATATATCCTAACTAAGTAATATATCCTGACTACGTAATGTATCCTGACTAAGTAATATATCCTGACTAAGTAATATATCCTGACTACGTAATATATCCTGACTAAGTAATATATCCTGACTACGTAATGTATCCTGACTAAGTAATATATCCTGACTAAGTAATATATCCTGACTAAGTAATATATCTTGACTAAGTAATATATCCTGACTACGTAATGTATCCTGACTAAGTAATATATCCTGACTAAGTAATATATCCTGACTAAGTAATATATCTTGACTAAGTAATATATCCTGACTAAGTAATATATACTGACTAAGTAACATATCCTGACTACGTAATGTATTCTGACTAAGTAATATATCCTGACTAAGTAATGTATCCTGACTAAGTAATATATCCTGACTAAGTAATGTATCCTGACTAAGTAATGTATCCTGACTAAGTAATATATCCTGACTAAGTAATGTATCCTGACTAAGTAATGTATCCTGATTAATATCTTTTTAAAACCGTTTTGGAGGTCGACATGACCGAATGGATAAGAGTTCTGTCTTAAACGTCCGGTGTGCTTATGCCGAGGTACCGGGTTCAACCCCTACACCCGGTCAGTTGGACTACAATGTTGACTTCTCGTCCTTGACAAGGGGACGTAAATTACAAGTACCTCTGAAGTCGGAGAGGGTTCGCCTGAAGTCGAGGGACACTGGCAATAGGAAAAGCTAATCCACACGCAAAAACTAATCCAGAGCACTAGAACTGGCAGTACGACTAAGGGCTAAGCTTGAGTTCAAATCGAAAATAAAAGAAAACGGTTTGAAATTTATTGCGAGCAGTGATTCACAGTTGGAATAATCCCGGAAGAAGTATCATACTGAGAAATACCTTGTCTATATTTAGTGCTTACCGGCATGGCACATGAAGGATGGATGGATATTTAGTGCCGAGCTCAAAACAATGACATCATGAACTAGATCGCCAAAGAAACTTACAGTTTCGAAAGCGAACACTGTGTGGTCAATTTTCAAAATGGAAACAACAAGATGTGCTCTGATCTTTCTTGTGTCTGCGAGCTTGTGGGGTGCGTCCAGTACAAGTAAGATGTTGTCAAAGAGTTAATGTTATCGCTACCTGTACACAAGATGTTTGCCATTTAACTGTACAAGTAAGATATTGTCATATATTTAATGTTATCGTTATCCGTACACGAGATGTCTGCTATTTAACTGTACAAGTGTGAGAGCGTCAGATTGTATTGCGCATAGGTTCCTGGATTTCGGAACCCTGTACTATTATACTAGGGTTGCCACAGGGATCTGCCATGGCTCCAGTGCTGTTTAATGTCTACACCAGCAAAGTCGTAGCTATTGAGACACCAGGTGTTGGTAGAACGTTGACATTCGCGGATTATGTGCTGGTGTTCAGACAGGGCAAGGACAGTGACAGTTTGGCGGAAGACTTACAGATGGCAGTAAACAGGATGGCAGAGTGGTGCAGTAACGCAGGGCCTTTATAAACCCCCGACAAGACATCGGTTATGTGGTACTCCCTGGATAACCGGATTGTGAAGGCATATGCCCCAAGGTGTTACATTGAATGGATGTCCTCTTTCTTTTAATGTTGCATATCCCATACAGGATGTTGCAGTCAACACGAGCATTTTTCAGCTGCTGTTGATGTACTAGGCAAGTTTTTACGTTCAGTAGTTTGCCATTGCTTTCTGGACTACCGGCTCCCATACCAACACGTTATAACACAACGCGACACGGTCTGCTGCACAAATCGGTCGCGGCTGCGCTTCGAACGCCTGGTAAGCAGCTCACGAACCGCGTTCGCAAGCCTGTGGCCACGGAGACCGGCTGTCCTCTTAGTAGAGAGAGAAAATTGAAGTACTTGAGTATCACCCTTGAGAGGGGTAGGCCTTTTAAGGATCATGTGGTGGCTTTGGTGGTGAAGGCTGGTAGGAGACATAAAGCATTAAAGGCAATGGCAGCAACCGGGGTAGAGCAGAGGCTGCTTGACACATTTTGTGCACCTCATTACATCTCAGAGTTGCACACCACAGCTCCAAAACACATCGTTCTACAAAGTACCTATGCTATTCCGGATCTGAATGTCAGGAATATTGTATCATGTCTAAAAATAGTAATGTCACTCGATGGTGGACAGGTCAGGTGTTCAAATCTTTTACATCTATTGGTCGACCTAACCTTGGTAGCGTCTCGCAAGACTGCTGGATCAGAAAGAGCCTAAGAACGCGCACATACAGTTTGATCTTCTCTTAAGCCAGATGTGTTATTTCCTTAAGGAGTATCTTATACTTGTGTGTCCCTCACCTGATTCAGTGTCAGAGTACCTCTGATAGTGGATATGTATCTGATATATGCGTCAGGTAAGGAAGACGGTGTTCACAGATTAGAGCAGATTATCGCAGATTTATCACAGATTTATCGCAGATCATTGCAGATCTAGCGCAGATTACTTCAGGTTCCTGCAGATTATTGAAGAACAAAGTTGATCAGATCATATTAGATGGATGGACAGACTGTTGAGTAGGGAATGGACTGAACCAGAACCAATACCAATGATCAGCTGAAGAGCAAATTAGGGATTCTTGCACTGCGTCAAGTGGATAGTTACACCGAATATGTTATTGAAAAACAATTCATAGAGGAGCTGCTAACCTAATAACTCACGAGAATATAGTGCTCAGTGTCATCTAGGTTTCCTTCTAAAGCCAGCATATCAGACCCAGAATCATCTCACCACCAACTCAATTGAATTGAACTAAACTGTACTCAATTGAATTTACCTAAACTTGAGAACAATTGCCAAAGGCAGATCACATTCAATAGACTGAGAACATTTAAATAATAACCTCAAGTCATATTTGTATGTAGAGACTGTTTAATTTCAACCATTATGAATCCATGGAAATTCCATCATCATCAGGTATAAACTAGAGACATTAGTAGAGAAGAACTTGTGGGTAGGCACAGTCACAATCTGAACAATTACAAGCCTAGATCCAATGAAGTTAAATGATTTCCAAAGGAAATTTTAACATTATCTAAGTGGTATGATTAATTGTAATTCATGTCCCACTGGAGGTAAACTATTCCCAAAGGACATTTTAACATTAATTAATTGGTGTGCTGAATTGTTTCAGAGATACACTATATGCTTTTATCTCCACAGCATATTTAGTAAATAAACTGAATTTTACTTTCACTTCTTCTTTTGTCGGGTACATTGTGATGTGACAAAAACATTTTTATATGTGTTTAGTTAACACTATTAAAGCACATACTTGAAGAATTTGGAACGATAGGTGGCTGGGTAAACACGAATAGACAGCCCAGTCCTGTTCTATTGTAAGCACCCAGGTTCCAAGTTATTCATAAAGGAAAACTTAACATCATATATATTTTCTTGTATCAGTTCACCTATAAGGGAAAATGGATACAAGTGGGGGTTCATGAGCTAAATATGTAACTCCGTTTCTGGAAAGGCTAAGTTTGTTGGGAAATCATCAATATTCTCGGGAAAACCCTACATTTCCTGAGCCAATATGGGGCATTTTGGCTTCCAAAGATTCATCCCCCTCGAGACGAAACTAGTCCCATCCTTCTAGCTTGACTTCATTAAGGGGCAGGCCAAGGTGGGTACTGCATTCTCCTCCCAACATATCACACTGCTTTACAGGCTCTTACAGCAGTTAATAATTTATCTCACTGAGTATGGTTTGGGGCTGATGACAGTATCAAAGAGCCAGCTTGAAAGGTTGCAGGGCATTCATAATGCTGCCGTGCGGGTGATCATGGGGTACACACAGGACACACCAATTATATGCATGAAGCATGTCCTGGCGGTGTCAATAATGACGGATATGCATATGGTCCTTCAAGCCAAATGGTACCTGAGAGTTGCTGCAGATAGGGATCACACCCTGCATGAAGCCATGGATATGCCAAGGTCATAGACTAAGACGTGGCAGGACCTGGATGTCACAGGCAGAAATATCTTTTGATTTATTTGGTTGTTTCGGGATTTGAGATTTAAATATTGAGCACAACCCACTACTGGCAACGCTGATTGTATTCTGGTATGAACCTAAGACCTATCCACGTCAATGTGGAAGCACTAGACTCGAGTTTCTCTCTCGTTTGAGCTCGGCAGTAGTGCATATCCTTGACCGGACCCGTAAACAAACCCCGGATCACTGGCGTGTGAAGCGGGTGTGTAAATACTAGACCACGCGGCACACGCTGGACACGGCCACATTATCACAACAGAATATTACAACGTTACCTATCGTAGACATATCTTTACGTCAGGTTTGGGGTCTAAGAGACCATCAATCGTGAAAAACAAGTGGACTGAAGCATCGGAAGACATGACTTACTGGTGCAATGTAATAGTAACACTGGGTCATGAGTGCAGAGAATGGGCAGCAGTCCGCACAGAGTTTGAGGTGTAACAACTGATCCAGAGTAACACACATCAAGATGACATATTGATCTATACTGATGGGTCAGTGGTGAGAAACAAATGGCGTGGTTGGGTTTCATTGCAAAGGCTAAATGACAATTCTTATAAAAAAGAAGAGTCTGGAATATGAGCCTACGACTTCCAGCATGAGAATGGAGGTGGGAGCAGTCGCAGCGGTTTTCCGCTGGTTAGAGGAGATCTCTGCAACACGGTCTCAAGGAGTATGGTTAGTCAAGTGGAGGAAGGAATATTTCCAATGGACTGGCTCACCTCGCTTCAGAGGTCGCATATTGTGAGAATTGTATATGTTTGTTGCTCTGACCATGCGGGAGTGCGGGAGGAATGAACAGGCTGATAGTCTGGCAGGGAATGCACGTCTAGGTGTTAGATTACTTATGAACAAAGGGGAGGTGGTCGCGCGCCTCTGGTTCCAGGTAGAGAATTTGGGGGGGGGGGGATATTGAGAACCCATATGTGGAAAGGACGAGATTACAGGGGATTTGCAGAGGTTCTGGTAGAATCTCAAAAGTGAGAGGGAAGACCAGGATAACTTTTAATCAGAAAGCGGTGGGAACGATTAGTAGTATGACTCTTTGCTGGCTGTTGAACGAGGGGACGAAGCGTGTACAGGAATGTCCTGAGTGCAGTGATGTCAGTTCTCAGGTCAACTCAACTCAACGCAACTCTACAAATAAGATATAGACAACAATTAATATAATAGTTCACAAATTGCCTGCTTGTTAACTTTTTTTTTTTTTTAGCATATCCTTTTTACAGGACTTAGCTGTCAACACCTGCATCTTTCAGCTGTATGTTGATCTCTTGGCAAGATTACGCTCAGTAGTTTGCCATTGCTTTCTGGGCGGCCGGCTCACATACCCCGTAGGTTACCGATGCGATTAGAACCACTGCTGTTTGAACCGTCATCACGTTACCTGGCGAGAGTATACGAGATTACGGAGAAAAGTCATAACCTCTAAGCCACGATACAAATAAGATATTGACAACAATTAATATAATCGTTATCCCTACACACAGTTTCTGCTGTTTCACTGTACAACTTGAATGCCCGGTGGTGTATGTCATTTGCAGGAGGTTATCATCAACCCCATGTTGATTACGATGAACTCCAGGTTGATTTTCTAGACATTTTTACGTTCAGTAGTTCGTCATTGCTTTCTGAACGAAAAGTTTACATTTAAATCCAAAGAAACGTTGGTGGTTACATAAATCCCAACTTCGCTATGAGCACGCCGAAAGTTTAACTATTAGCGCGTTTACCCTTTGGGCCATGTAGATAACTTAATTGGCAGTTTCAATAACTATTAACATGCTGTGTTTACTGTGCGGGACAGCTGTAGCGTGTTGGCTAAACGCTCTCCTGCCGGCCATGTTATCACGGTTTAGTGTCCACACATCAGGTAAACCCAGCCTAAATTGGGAACAAGAACTGTCTTGGCAGGTAAAGGCAGTCGGTGACAACATCACCCCAGCAGTGCCGACTGTCATAATAACATTGCAGTCCTTATTTATACTTTGCATAGTTTATTCTCGTGTCCGCTTTCATGTACAATCTTTTTTTTCGTATATCTGTTTGCGATGTTCCCGAAAAAGATCACTATTGTCGAAATGTCGTATTCCTTGTTTTGTTATTTAGATTGTATATCGCATATTTGTTGAACGCCTTTATTATTTATGTATTTATTTATTTTCCCAATTCATTTCGCAAATGTTATTTCTGTTCTCCTAACTGAGTTCTTTGTCGGCCATACACATTGTGTCTGTGCTCTCCCCCCCCCCCCTCTCTCTCTCTCTCTCTCTCTCTCTCTCTCTCTCTCTCTCTCTCTCTCTCTCACTCTCTCTTCCTCTCTCTCTCTCTCTCTCTCTCTCTCTCTTACTCTCTCCCTCCCTCTGTCTCTCACTCTCTCTCACTCTCTCTCTCACTCTCTCTCTTCCTCTCTCCCTCTCTCTCTCTATCTTACTCTCTCCCTCCCCCTGTCTCTCACTCTCTCTCTCTCTCTCTCTCTCTCTTCCTCTCTCTCTCTCTCTCTCTCTCTTACTCTCTCCCTCCCTCTGTCTCTCACTCTCTCTCACTCTCTCTCTCTCACTCTCTCTCTTCCTCTCTCCCTCTCTCTCTCTATCTTACTCTCTCCCTCCCCCTGTCTCTCACTCTCTCTCTCTCTCTCTCACACTCTCTCTCTCTCTCTATCTCTCTCTCTCTCTCTCTCTCTCTCTCTCTCTCTCTCTCTCTCTCTTCGTAAGTGCCACACATACCTTACCGTTTTATATTATATTGACAACTCAACTCAACCCAGAGATTGGAGCGGCTGAGAGGTTTAACGGGCTTACGCTTTCCCTTCCGACGGCAACCTAGCAGATTCTTTCCACACATCGGTCATTTGAATTTCACTATTTACATCGCCTTAAGAAAGTTATGGCAAACTACTGAACATAAGATCGCCTAGTAAATCACAAATAACCAATAGGCGCTGGGTGTGAATGCAACGTCCTGCAAAGAACAACCAACCGTGTTTATTCAACGTGCTGCAGTCACAGTTTCTCTTATCGGCTGTAAAACCATGGGTCAATGCTAGCTATCCAATTCACAGACGTATTAAATACAAAATCATTTAACCTGATAACATGTGCAAATAATCTACTCGAATCCCTACATCAATGTCATATTTTAAGTTCCTTCACTCTGCTTATTGAACACCTCATCGTACGCTTAATCCTTATACATACGTGTTTCCTTAACAACCTACACTATTGAAGCTTTCTTACTACCACATGCACCAGCGGTGATTATGAAAAGTAGCTACAATGCAAAGTTCACAATCCTGGAAAGGCTAATTCAAATTAAACCTTATATAAGCGTATATCCATCGTGAGCCATGCCGATAAGCGTGGGCGGTTATGTTTTGCCATCTCACTCGATAACCAGAGTCGTGGATCAGCTCCGTGTTTCTGTCTCGACAATGTTAAGGGCACCTTTTCTAGCCAAGAGGTGAGCAGTGCTTTCCTATAGAGGGCTGCTCAGTCGCTCAGGAGGCTGCCGAATCCCACTGCTGCTCCAGCCAGTAGAAGACGACCATATGGCCTGAGCCGCCTGTGTGCAGGTCTGCGACTACCGCTGCCAACGTACCCACGCTTGCCTAAATGAGATGTATTAATTATGATATGATACATATCAATCTATCGTTTTCTATCGATATCATACTAGGGAACGCATAGAACATACTATTGTATAGAAATAGTTAACAGTTGTCAGTAGGACAAGAGTAGAGAAAATATTAACCGTGGTCACTGAGCTCAGCCTGCTCCGTGGCCAAGGTTTACGAACGCAGTTTGTATTTTGTATTCGTACCGCGGTCAAAACTCAGCTGCTGACGATTTGGCAGCAGACCGCCTGGTGTTGGTATTTCATGAAAATTATAAGAGTGTTGGTAGTACAGAAAGCAATGGCAAACATTTCTTTTTGCACATCCTTTACAGGACATCGCTGTCAACACCAGCATCTTTCAGCTGTATGTTGATTTCTTGGCAAGATTACGCTCAGTAGTTTTCCATTGCTTTCTGAGCGGCCGGCTCACATACCTCGTAAGTTACCGATGCGATTCGAACCACTGCTGATTCTCACCGTCATCACGTCACCGACAAGAGTATACGAGATTACGGAGAAAAGTCGCTAACTTCTAAGCCAGGAAGCAATGGCAAACTACTGAATGTATACTTGCTAAGAGATCGTGAACAGCCAAAAATGATGTGGATGACTGCTACGTCCTGTAAAGGTTATCAACTAACTTTTTTTAACAGTGAGCTCGGCGTTTTACAGGAAACGCACAGCTTACAAGCGACATTTTTTTTTAAAATTCGCATATCCTCTACAGGGCATAGCTGTCAACATCAGCATCTTTCAGCTGATTGTTGATTTCTTGGCTCTGTAATTTGCCATTGCTTTCTGAGCGACCAGCTCACATACCCCTTAAGTTACCGACGCGGCTAGAACCGCCACCGATTCTCTGGCGCGTCACGTTACTCACGAGAGAATACGGGATTACGGAGAAAGTCGCTAACTCTAGGCCAGGGAGACCGGCTACAAGCTACTACTTTAAGGGAACTAGCTGGACTCGCTTCAATCATGCACGGGACAACTTTTCGACCACACACAGTTCGTTTAATACAGACAACACCGATCTTTTATTACAGTACATGATACAGCATAGAGTTTTCAACACCAAGTTCGGAACTATTTTCGCTCGACAATTAGATTCCATCTCAGTGTTACAGTGAGTTTGCATTTAGAATGAGTGACAGTAGTGAACTACGAGTGGCATCGAACTGGATTGCGACAGATAGCGAGGGATATTGCACTGTCGACGACATTACAGGTGTTACTGTGGCGGTACAGCAGAAAGATGGCCACCAGGCTGACTGTCCACATTGGAAACAGTAAACGAGAGCCCAGAACGAAAGTTTGAGTGTGACTCGGCTGGCTGTGGAGGTCTGTTTTGGTTGTGCATCCTAGTGAAATAAATTGCATGTTGAGCTACCGCTGTGTGTTGCTTCAACTACATCGAAAGCATCTGTAAGAAAACGTTGGGAGCGAGCCACGTGAATGGGAATATTCACAGTTACTACACCTGCCACAGCTTCACCTATAAACACCATCAACAACAACACCCCAACTAATAACATGGCACATATTAACAATGATATGATATATTGACAATGATATGATACATATTAACAAAGGTATGATTCATTAACAATGGTATGATACATATTAACGATGATATGTGATGTATTAGCAATGATATAACATATATTAACAATGATATGATATACATTAAACATTATATGGCATGGGACATAATAACAATTATATGAGACATATTAATAATGATATGAGACCAGAATGATATATTTCTGCATTTCTCCTTCGCAGTGGCTAATTATTTACTTGTATCTCTATTCACAGAATTCTCACGCCCTGAAGTACCAACCAGACAAGCAGACCACCCACTGACACCAGCCAACGGATCGACCAGTGCGTTACCAAAAACAACGCGGTTGTCAACATTTTTGACTCAAGCACCCAATGACCTCTCAACCCGAGCTACGTCGACTCAAGTGATGCCTCGGTGTCTTCCAGTTCAGACGTCAACATGTCCCCAGAACTGGTATCAAGTGGACAATGATACGTGTCTGATCGTCATGAGCTTTTCGCACGCTACGTATCCGCCGTATTCCAGGGATTTATGTTCCCGCCATGATGGGGATCCGGTGCTAGTTGCTAATATAAACAATTTTATAGAGTGCTTGAAATGTAAGCGGTCACTTCTTTATTACAAAGGACATAAACAAACGTTAAGATAAATACTACAACACAAAACCATATAGACAGATTGAACAAACAGAGGGATAGACAGACATACAAGTAGAGAGACAGGGAAAGGATTGTCAGACAGATGGATAGATGGAAGAACAAAATATCCTACCTAGGTACTCACCGACAGACATACATAGAGACAGAGAGGCCGACTTTGATAGAGAGAGAGAGAGAGAGAGAGAGAGAGAGAGAGAGAGAGAGAGAGAGAGAGAGAGAGAGAGAGAGAGAGAGAGAAATACAGAGAGTGAGAAAAGAAAGCAGAGACACAGACAGACATAGAGAAATACTAGAATACTAACATACACAAAGATGGATGAATGACGGACGGATGGACGGACGGACGGACGGACGGACGGACAGACAGACAGACAGCATCCCTCCTCCTTTCCATAGAGACAGAGAGATACAGACATATAGACCGATCGATCAATCGACAGTCAGAGAGACAACCAGACCAATAGGTATTGTTGCGCTGAAATGACGAATAGACCGAATGATTGACACATTAGTAGACATACATATAAACAATGAGTTGCATATCCCTTACAGGATGTCGCAGTCAATCCTAGGATGTTTTCGCTATTTGTGATTTCTTGGCACATTTACGTTCAGTTGTCTGCCACTGCAGTAAACATGCATATAAGGGACTGAATATTACACGACTAATTGTTATACCACGTGTATATTTCAGATATACTTCGACAGTCAATGCCAAAGCCGAATAAGTATGATATACGCCTGGACTACAATGTGTTTGTGGATGTACAAGATGGAACCATAACACATTACAGCTTGTATAAAACGTACAATGTGGCGTGCTTTCAGAGGAAAGAATACTTCAGTGAGAATTTATATCACTTATTGCTTGCATGCTTTAGAAGGAATTGTGTAGTCTTATTTATTATAATCTATTAATATTGTTTGGTGTGTTGGATTCGTTGCCATGGACTGTCCGTCCTAACTATCTGCGCGCACAAACACACACACACACTCTCTCTCTCTCTCTCTCTCTCTCTCTCTCTCTCTCTCTCTCTCTCTCTCTCTCTCTCTCTCTCTGATATATATATATATATATATATATCTATATATATATATATGTATATATAATTTGTCTGAGTCTGTGGCTACGGGCTAGTTAATGCAGTTCGACAATTCCCGACATGTGAAGCTGATGTTCGAATTTGTCGATGGCGATTTGGAAATAGATCGTTGTGCATTTATTTCTATGTTACGACAGTCGGTCGTTCAGTTTGCTAAGTGAAACAACTGGATATAAAAGTGTCTAGTGGGTCACAAATAACCAATACTTAATGAGGTTGATTGCAACGTCCCAGTGGCTTGGAGAGAACAGGGATGGAAGGCGTGGTTCCTGGAAGGTGAGGCAGCGCGGTCGACAGCACGAAGATGGACACACGATATTGCAAATACCTTGGGCATGAGTGGGCATTAGGCAAGAAAACAGGCCAGAGACCGAGAGGCTTTTATGAATGTCATGATGAGTGCGACGTTCTGCTAAGGAATTGTCAGAGGTCCGAATATTGTAGGTCATGGATACATTGAGATGGGGTAGCAAGTTTCCTCCCTCGTTGCATTTCCGTCCCAAATAATTCTCAGACACTTCTGACACATATTGTCAGAATCTCCAATAAGGCTTTAGAGAGTTGATAAGAGTTAACACAAGTCTAGTAGGGAGACACCAGACAGGAGAGACACCAGCACTATAAATAGCCTCACAAGGAGACACATTTGTGTCAGACAAGGGGCCAATACGTACAAGTGAGCGAGGGCTTCCCCCAAGCCATTGGGAAGCTTGGCCTTACGAGTAACTGTGAAGTGCCCGGTTACTCTAGCTCACAAGCCAGCGTGCTTGGGACTGCATGCACGCAAGACTAGCGTCTGCACGGAGGGGACAGCGTCCGTGCTTGTCCACGCAATGTGTAGCGTGTGGACAGACCCGACCGGAGACGGTAGAGAGTAGACGTGTTCTTGACAAATGCTATAGTTTCTAGGCAATAGTCAAATATTAGGCTGTAGATTTAGATTGTGATTATTAGCATCATTTCTCACCACTTAATTGCATTCATGTTGTATAATGCTCATGAAGCATATCGCTCGCAGAGCCATTAAATTGTCAGCTCTAAATAAATTGCATTCCTTTTGCAAATGTCACGAGTTGTTATTGCTTCGTGCGATGCAAAAGTAGGGGAGTCCTGAGAACTCTGTAGCGAACAAGTCGCTGACAGGCAGGACCCCAATTGGTGTCAGAAACCAGTGAACCAACGCTAGCAGGCAATTGGTGTCAGAAACCAGTGAACCAACGCCAACAGTCAACGCCAGCAGGAAAGTGGTGTTATAAACCACTGAACCAACGCCAGCTATCAATTGGTATCAGAAAGTTCTGAACCAGCATCGGTCAATTGCACGATTCAACATCATTGCTGTGTTAAATATTTGAAAGTAATGTAAATTTGTTTCCATACATGGCAGAAATAATTTTCTTTGGTGAATTATACGATCATACCATTTGTGGAGCGTGAACCACAATGAAGCTAAATTAAATCGATAAAGTGTGAAACTCTACGAAAATTAATTTGAAAGTGTGTTATTATACAGAAATCAATAGAAATGTATACAATCATCAGTGAATATTACTAACTTAACCATCGTGTACATTTCACTTTGTGTGATACAGCCATCAATGTCACCATTCTACAGAGTCAGTAAATAGATTAGCGACTGAACTGAAGCCTAGAACGAAGTTACACCATAGTCAGAAAGTGAAGACAAGACGACATCGACTGTCATACGACGAATCATCTAACATATCATTGAGACGATCATATCATTCATTCATTAACACTATTTATCATTATCTATCACATTTTTTCATTCATCATTCGCATGAAAGATAAGTTTGTATTTACAACATAAGCGTGTGTCTAATTTTTGATGCTCTACTAAACAGAAGCATCCTTTGTGTTATCAAGTCATTCATTTTGCGAGTGTGGAAAGCAGCGGTGGAACATCCCAAGAACCGTATTTTCCAAAGAATTAGATGAGTATATTTTCAGAATATTTTGGTATGCTCTAAATTAATCATGCATCTTCTTTTTCAGTAAAGATGTATATTTACTAACACATTATTACAAACTATTGTGTGAATATTATTGTGATACCATATTGAACTAACATTACGCCACAAAATGGCGTCACTAGCTGAGTGCATCCAGGCAGGTAAAGACATGGGCCACACTGGAGAGAAGTTAGAGAAGCGTTCGGATCAAAAATATAAAGAAGAAATAGCTCGACATAGAGAAGAAACAGAAAGAAAGCTGCTCTTGACAGGGATGAAAGAGCATTAGAAAGGCAGCATCAAAAAGAAATGAAAGAGGTCGAGGAAGCTACCAAACAGAAACAATTATACTTAGATCATGCCAACAAACAAGCAGAAGAAGTTACCAAACAGAAACAATTAGAGTTAGATCAAGTTACCAAACAGAAACAATTAGAGTTAGATCAAGTTACCAAACAGAAACAATTAGAGTTAGATCAAGTTATCAAACAAAAACAGTTAGACTTAGATCATGCTAACAAACAAGCAGAGGAAGTCACCAAACAAAAGCAGATACAAGTAGATTCAGAGACTAAACTAAAGATGAAGGAAATGGAGGTAGATTCTAACATACATATAGCCTCTAGCAAACAAAAGAGCCAAGAAGAACAGAACAAATTTAGTAAGTATAAAGGCCTTATCAAACCATACAGTGTAGGGGATTCAATTAGCGCATGGGACTGAGAACATAGAATTCCAACTAAAGACGCAGAAAATACCTTTGAATGACTGGGCAATGATCTACATGAGGAACCTCAGTGGGGAGCCGTTAAAAGTAATAGAATCCATACCTACAGAGCTAAGGAACAATTATCAGTACATACACGATAGGATAATGCAACACTTTCTTTAGACGCTACTGGGTACCAAATTCAATTCTCCCAAATTAAGCCAAAAGCAACTGAAACCTTCTTAGACTACATCTCTAATGTGCAGAGCACATTTAAAAAGTACTAAACGCGAAAGTGGGGAACAAATATGAAAAATTGAAGACTTATGGGAATGGACAAGGTGTTCTACCGCCTACCCCTTTTGCGAGTTTTTACAACAGTCAGATATTGATCCATTCAGCATTTTGAGAAAAAGGGTCAGCATATTTTTCATCTAATCGGGACATATTTAAATCTACATCACATGAACAGAATTACTGCTTTTGCAAACAAATTCCCGATAGATCTTACAACCGAAAGATTACCGTAAGAAGGACAAACCATATCAGAAACCACCTCGATGTAGCTATTGTAGTCTTTTTCATCCCACTTACTCGATGTGTGATAAGAAACCCGCATATCCGCCCCACTTAGAAGCAGTGTTTAAAAAGCAAGAAAGCAGAAGATCATCATTAAACGTGCTGTTAAATGTTACTTTTGTTCCAGTTATGGCCCCTATAGCAATAAATGTATTGGTAACAACGAAAGAAGGCAAATAAGCAGCACTCATCGATACATCATCAACGATGAGAGTGACATTGACCGGAACTTGTGAATGTTTGCCAACGAGTGAATGTGGGTGTAGCATTATAACAGACATTTTAGACTTTAAAAATGTAAGTATGCCCCAATTTTATGCGGATGGTAAATTGGGAAGTGGGCACGTAATACCATGTTCAATGAAGATGCTAACGCAGCGGTGCCTCCAGAGGTAAAATTAAGTTCTACGATGCACTGGTCAATGACAACCATGCCAATGTTTAATCGATAGCGGGGGACTCTACTGGGTTTAAGGAAGAACTTGCTAGACCAGAAGATTATACGGGGG